>BLKR01001024.1:232500-354090 GCA_011170035.1 Teleogryllus occipitalis | reverse complement strand
AATGCAACATTTAAAAATTTCCAAACTCTTTCAACTCACTTCGACGTACCGATGACAAACTAAAATGTGCGTTGATTTTTAAAATAAGGTTCTCAATGTCTACAGACAAATCTTCCGCATTATGCAAAGCACATCTCAACGCATTATGCAATATGTGCGCGTGAGAATTAGCTTTTACAATATTCGGATTTACTTTTTGTTTATTAACGAAGAGCGAATGAATACGACCGAAATTGGCGTTTGTGTTGTCAACGCCACTTAGAGCTGTAACTTTTGAACAAACTAAATCTAAATCTTTAAAAAAATCATTGATGCAATCAAACATGCCAGCTGCAGATTCATCGCAACTTTCGTAAAAATCAATGAGATTTTGCTGCAAACCATCCTTTCGTGAAAAATACTGTACCACTAATGGGAACATTTTCCTATTTTTCTTGTTTGATGCATCAGTCATAATAGAAAAATACGATTCGTTCGTTTTTATTTCGGTAATCACGTCTAATATTTTTGGTCCTAACACTTTTCAATAATTGCCTGTGCTTTCGTTCTTCCTCAAGAAATTTTGCAAGAGTTATCTTTTGGCAATGTTTTAGGGACAAGCTTCATCTAACAATCTAATGAATTATAGGATTGGTTATGTGTTTTTCTGCATGATATATGTGAGCTAGTTTAATTGCAATAACTTGTAATTTTTCAGGAGTATCCTTTTTAATGACGAAGTTTTCCATCAATTGTGAACTAGCAGATGCTTTTATCTCCGAGCGATTATATTCACTATTTTCATAATGCTTGATGGCAGTGACACCTTTCAATTCAATGGAAATGTATTTAAACAGTATTTGCACAGGCCTTGAGAATCGCTTACTTTTTTAAGCCGTGTATATTCTTGTAACCAGTTGTGATTAAAATGACATTTCCTTTTCTTGTTAGAAGTGTCCAATTTTACATCTTTAATATCCAAAATAAAATTGAATATACATCAAAATTTATACAGAAAATAATTATTTTGTTATATTAGATCGTTGCAAATGAAATTCCCGGATTATACATGAATATAAATAAAAATATCGGTCATTTCATTTGCAACGACCTAATAATACATTTTAAAAAAATAATAAATTTACAATTCAAATCTCAAAAAATTAGTATCAAATTCAAATAAATAAACAGTCCAAATAGAAGCTTTATCCCTAAGAGTAAAATTATGTTGGATTGATATGTGTATTGAGCTAATTTTAGGTTAAAGATGAAACATAGACTGTCTGCTACTAAGTTTTTTCTTAATAAAAGTTCCAATAATTACTTTTTACAGACAGTCACAAATACATTTATTAAAACATAAATTATTTTTACATTACAATGGTATCTTGAAACAAGAAACAGCGTGGCAACGTTTCAGAGGTCGAGTTGTGCCTCCATCATCAGACCTTAAACAATATGTCAGCTGCAATAAGAAATTTAATAATTAATATTAATAAAATTAAAAATTAATAAAAATTAAAACAACTCATATTAAGATAGAATAAGTGCGTTTAACATTATAAAGAATTTACAATAAATTTAAAATTTTTAGATGAATACATACTTTACAAGGAATTGGTTGAAATATCCTGATAAAATTGGCCTTGATAGGTGGTATGATGTTGAAAACATTTTCCTATAAATTAACACTCACAATTATAAATCTCGATATAACACATTAACATTTTCAAACTTAAAAAATAGCATGTAAGTTTAGATATCCGTGGTCTAAATTAATTCAAATTGAAAAATCAAATTTAAAAGGAATACATTTTATGGAATACATACGTATGATGAATTTACAATTCAATAACATTAGAAATTGTCAATAGTTCTTGATAACATGTTAAAAAAAATAAATAAAATTCAATCAAAGCAATTGGGGGGTGGCGTGAAGCAGAGGTGCACTGTGTTTTGTCCATTATACTTTTGGGAATAAGTTTCCTGCTGTGACCTCTGTCTTTAGAAAATTGCGTCCAGTGACCAATCTCATCCCTAATTACTTCTTTTCCTGGTGTGATGCACGTTGGTTCTCTTTTCCTTTTATTTTCAATTTCGATTTCTAACAATGATGATGACGGTGTTCCTCTTTTCTTCTGCGTCTCCTTGTTCAATATACACAGACTTGAAATCTAGCAGGGGTAGTTAATTTCTTTTTCCTATCCCGCAAGCTTCATAATCTCTTCCGTAAAGCAGCCATGAATTGACGATAGTGAGATCCAAAAAATGGAAGATAAACACAAAGTTTTGGATCTGATTTTAGTGCGATACAATGCTACCAGGAAATTGATTAAACCAACGCCTCCCATTCATTTGTTGTAGTACAGCACCACACTGGGGCATTCTCCACTCAAATTGCCTGAATTAGATCACGTTCCAAAGGTGACGAATGTTACTTCAAGGAAACAAACACACTTTCTATTTAAAAACATATTAAATTAATATTAACTAATTCGTAAACATATATATGACTACATAATACTTAGTTCGATCACTACTGATTTTTTCGGGAGAGTAAGGACACAAATAAGCACTGTAAACGCATGTTAAAAAAAGCAATAATCCTGGAGTGACTCATAGTGATATCTGGCGACGGAAATTCGTATCTCACACAGTTATTTTTCTAACAGATTGGGCCGCCATATTGTCTCTTTCAAGTTACAACCTGTGTATAATGGTCTAAACTTCCATCAACGGATGGAAAATAAATAATATAAATAAGTTTGTTACTTCAAAGTAACAACAGGCAGTAGAGTGTTAAATTAAAGCTACTATCGGCTCTTCAGAATTATATAATATTAAAAAGAAAATCGACACACAAAATTTTTCATAATGCATCTACATTTCACAAAAATGTTAGAAGCGCTATTCAACAAACCATTCATTTTAAAACTATCTAGCGTAATTTTAATGAATAAAAATGAATTTTCAATAAAATACACATCCTGACAATTTTATTACGAATAAACAGGATTTGTAAATAATATTAAAAAATCACTTTATTATATAATTCATATTTTAGAAGTGAATTGTATAACTACATGATGTGAGATAAACGCGTTGGTGCACATGATGAAATAGTTTTGAAATTGACTTCATTTTAACAGTGGTAACGCAACCGCCAGGCGTGCTCTTTTGCTCCAGAACGTAATTTTGAATTTGTAATTGAAAGATGTATACTGCTCACTTTTCTTGACCGCAATGTAGTTATTATTGTAGTTACAATAATTGTAGGATATTTTTACTTTTAATAAATCTTTGTCAGGTGCCTCACCTTTTTTGCTTCCATCTGTCATAGAAGCGTTTATTGTGCTTAATTTTCTCCACCATGCATTTCCATTTAACGTGTTCATTAAATCAAGCGATGAATATTATTCTCAACTTTTGATTAACGTACTACGGTATTCCGCTCGGCGATAGGAGATTCAGATGTAAATTTTCACGAGTAAATAAAATATATGTCAAGTAATACATTATGGTATCCTTTACTGCAATGTTGACAAAAGCAAGAAACTTTTATTAAAGTATTTAATTATTGTAGGTCATATCTCTATTAGAACACTTTTTCCATTTATTTAATTATATTTAATATCCAATTTTGGCTTTTATTAATATGTTAATAAGTTCTCAGGAATGGCTCATGGGCAGCGTACTTCTTGTTCTGTGTTCTCCGGGTCCGATTCCCGTGTGAGGCAAAAATATAGCTTTCTTTTTGAATCGTCCCAATTTCTGTAACTGTGAGTGACGAAGAAAAGCTTAAGCAGGCGAATGTTTCTAGTTACGGTGAAGAGAATTCATGTTCGCCTCATATCGCTTTTACCCCCAAGCATGGGAATTTAACTAGCCCCTGGCAATGGGGGTTAGCTGGCCGGCGAAGTCGGGCTACCGACCCAAAACGTAAAATGCAATACAATTAATTTGTTAATATTATCCTTTATTGTAATGTATAAATTGTCTTTGGTGAGAAATAAAATATGTAACGTCATTACGAAAAACGACAACATAACATAACTTTACACATACGGTAAAAGTATACATTGTGTTCTCCTGATGGAACAAATCGGAGATAAAGGAATCATCGTATATGTCTCCCAACATCAGTAGGAGTCCTTCACAGGCGTGGAATGTGAATAATAATCTAAGTACAGTAATAGACAATATTAATATTCAATACGTCTTTCATTGTCCAAGAAATATATTCTCTGGCGCCGATCTATCGTGAATCTTTGCACTGAGTTGAGAAAATAATTCCAGACCATCTTCGTCGAATTGCGCTCCGAGAATTTAAACAACTCTAAACATCACGGACTCCTGTATGGGTGACCGTCCTGTTACTAACGGCGCCGAGCCCTAGCCGAGGGATAAAAGGCATTAACTGCGACGTCGATGATGTGTGTGTGTGATATATAGGTAGATAGATTGATTATCAGAATTCATTATGACAGTACTTTATATCACACATCTCTGAAACGCACGCGACGGAAGTTTCTCGAAACGGTTTATCCAGCATTTACACACATTATAGGCAGCGCGCACAACAAAAACAGGTCGGGCGCAAAGGGGATAAATCGAGATGGAGTGTTCCGTTGCATTGGACCGGCGTTACGAACGACACGTTTCGTTGACAATACGTTACTGCCGAAGCCGCGACGGCAGCGAGACGCTGGATTGATAGATTGATTGATTGATTTTTTCGTGTTTCCGGGCGCGTCAACTGCTTCGGTCATTAGTCCCGTTAGTGTAGTGCATGTTTTTTTCTCGGGAGGTGGCGGTGATCTTCCCCCGCTGGATGGCGAGATCCAGCACCGACCTACCGTCGGCTAGTGGGGATTCCCCCTAACCAGGACTCTCCCACCAGCGGGTCACCGCCCCAGTCGAGACAAGCTCTAAGCTCCCGACCGGTCTCCCGGAATATGTGGTAGTGTGGTGCATGTCAGTGTAAGTGTATGTGTAAGAGGAGATGATAGGACAAGGAAGAGGAAGGACAGATCCCGCGCGGTCCGTGGCCCGTTTGGTAGGGTACTGCTCCGGCATTCGCCTGGTGTTGATCGGAGAAACCACGGAAAACTACCGATCAGAGCAGCCGGCCGCTAGAATTCTCCTCCAGACAGCGACTGAATTCGACCTAGCTGAAAAGCTAGTGTCGAAAATCCTGCCGCCGTCAGAACTCGAACCTAGGACCTCCCGGTCAGAGGCGCTGCATTGACATCAGTTGATGCACTGAGCTATCGCTACCGGCGAGACGCTGGAGGGAATTAGGGCCAAGCTGTACAGTAATGCCCGCGATCCACACTAAACGAGACAACTCGCAAGTTTCGTTGCACATTGGACGACTGTCGTGAATGCCTTAAACAAAAAAAAATTACGACTGTGATATTCTTCTTTGGTTTTACCATGTAAAATATTATTTAATTTCAGGGTCTCTTTAAGTCATATTTCAGAAGTTCAATACGCAGTCGCTTATCGAAATAATTGATAAGTGAATTTAGATCATCCATCTTTTTAGGGATACGAGGTTGAAAACAAATTCTTCATAATTTATTCAAATTTATTTAGAAGATATTGTAAAGTGATAAATTCAATGGTAATAAATTGATTGTTTTAAATCATATATTCAAATTAAATGTGTTGCCATTGCCATTGTTGGTTAGTAGAACACATTTTATTTAATTTGGAATACGTACAATATATGTTTACCACAATAACCACATACCACAATAATGTTTTTGGTAATGGACTCTGTGGAAAGTATTCATTTGTAACCTTTGTTGACTCCGGATGTATCTAATTTGATTTAGTCTATGACATTAGTACGTAAAGATTTAGTTCATATAGCTCACAAAATTTTAGAACGTCCTAGTATGACTGTTCAGGGCATGAAATGGTGTTGTCATAGTAATCGTTTTGAGAGATAATCGCTCGAGCCTTGAAAAAAACTTGCGTTGAATAATTGAAAATGTTTCCGAAAGCTTATCTTAAATTCATGGATTACCTTGTCTAGAACAACTAAATTGTATCCGTAGTAATTTTTTAACAATTAAATACATGCTTCACAATTGCAACATAATGGCTCGAATTAAGTTGTTTCAACGGCATCAATTCTTGAAAAATAACTGTGGAACAATTATGGACATGATCATCTGGAAGAACTTTTCGACTTTGATAATGAGTCGGGAGATGGGAAGATGAAGAAGAAGAAAAGGATAAAGAGAAGAATAAGAAGGAAATCGCTGGAATGTGCCCACCGAGGATGCTTCTTTTGACCACTGCGTGCTCGCTCACAACGGCAATCGAAATAGATGACCGTATCGCTCCGGTTATGAAGTTTCGTATGGCAACATGATACTCTGCATAAGCTAGTTGAATTTATTAGGATGACGCCGAAGAGTTATATGCTACTCTTCCGTCGAATTATGACCGTGAAAATGTCGCAGCCTGAGGGAGACGGCCACAGACGCTTTTTTGTTTTGGAAAACCGTTGTCGTTCAGATCCGTTGTTGTGGAAGTAGATGTCGCATCCTGTATATGCCTATACAAGAGTGGATGCTGACCATTCTTTACGATTTATGACAATCGATTCACGATAAAATATTTAAAGGGGTGTGTTCTGTGCGTGTGATGTGAGAGAATAAGCATGTTTGCAATAGATTTGGGTGTTTATTAGATATGGCTGATTTTTGTGATGGCACGGGCTAACTCTATATATACACTTAGTGGGGTCTCATGATAATTTGTAAAAAAAATTGTTTCTTCTTTCCTTGTTATAGTAAAATCTAATCTTTTTGGTGAAATAATTCATTAATTGGCCGTTTCTATATTGGTATTACAAATAACTATAAACGTGACTTTTGTTCCCACGTTTTCAGAAAAGGTAGTTTACGAATAATATATTGGGTCTCTTATAACAAATATCTTGAGAATTATGGGAACAATTTGCAAGAAAAGTTAAATATCTTAAACAATTTAATACGATATCAGTAAAAAAATATTCTTAACAAGAAACTATTGCAGAGGGAAACGAAGCCTTTTAGCTTAGAACATGTTGGGACCTTGCAATTATTGAAGGCACAACAATGTCAATTTCTAATATATACCCACGCTATTTTTTCCCACGCTGTACTTACTACTCTACATATTCACGCTATTACCCCTCTTCATATTTGCTCCTAAAGAAACGGCGATCCTATCACCACAAATTTGTGTGTATGCTCCGCAAGCACATGGCAATTAAGCGGTCAGCAATCTACTTTTGTCAGGGTGACCCTTGGCCGAAACGAATTGCCAACTTAGTTGGTGTGAGGTGCCTCCCTCCGAACTAGGGCGCGCCGAAAAACGAGAGGAAGGCGGGCTATGGCGTGTCGGTGGCGGCGATAGCGAGTCGTCGGCGTGGCGGCGGAGGGCGGAGGAACGGCGGAGCGGGGGGTGAGGTGAAGGAGGGCAGGATGGTGGGACTGCGCGGGGCAGAGCGGGAGGGAGGGTTGGACTGATGGGCGGAGGCCGGGGGGCCAAAGCACGGGCAGCGCGGAGGCGTCGGTTGGGCCAGCCCGAGAGCAATGAACACGCATGCAGGCGGGTGTCAGCTTGCCCTTAATTTAACCGCCCGGTTGTTTATGCTTCGTCGGTTTTATGCAGGGGCGCTAAATCGCGGTGCCTAAAAAATGCGAACATTTTTATGGGTTTGCAAGTCAAACCGTTGCTATATGTTCCTGGTCTCCATTGTTTTTCCTTAATTCTCATACAAGGCGCGCAACCTTATGTTGTAAGATTACTGAAATGCAAGCCTGCAAAATATGGTCAGAATAGTTTTTAAGAAATGAGAGTTGATATTTTGATCTCGTTTCTTCAGAGTCCCTTTCTTATGATTTTCTTCAGTATTCTATGGTATTTAGAGTATATCTTTATAATTGGATTTCAAACATAATATGAGTAAAAAAATCGGTTTATATTTGCGTTATTAATGGTAACGTCTGCAGTACACTTAGACAAATTAACTTTGAAAATATAGAGAATAGTAGCAAAGAAATGTCCATCGATATCCATCGCTCTGTCAATCGTTAGTGGTAATTTTAAACTAAAAATGTTAAATTATATGTTTTACAGAACTAAGTATCTTGGTAATTGAAAATCTGTCTGAATTTGTTACTCTTGCTTATTGAATGAGTTCGTGTGTTTTTTATCTCGTAAATCTTGTGTTAGTGTACATTGTCTTGATGCATATAATTCAGTGTATTTATTATGAATTTCTTTTTAAGTATTCTTTACAAAATTTGTGTTGCGTAATTCGTATGTATTCTTGAGGTTCATAGAGTTTTTCTCTCATACCTAGACTTTTATATGTGAAAAACGCTGAAATGTACTTTTTTTTGTTGTTCGTTGATTTGATTCTCAATATGAAGATCTTTCTTATTATGGTAAATATATAATTTTTCCTAGAACCAACTTGTATTTTTTCCAAAATTATTGCTTTATGAAAGGCAGCTTTGTGTTCGTGCCATGTTTCATGTTGCTAACTCGCGATTTTCATTCATCTGACCCTTGTGCATCCTCCACGAAAATCACTACCACCCCCACTACAATTCATCGCAGCTACTGGCACCGCATCGCTTGCACCGGCTTATTCTGCCAATCAATCCAGCCACTATCTCCACGTCTACGGCCACCCTCACCGTCACTGCCGCAGCTACCGACTACCCCCATCCCACGACACTACCACACCCCACAATCCCTCCCCATCGCCCATGCCACAACCGGCCCCACCGTCTTCTCCGCAATTCCTGCTAATTTATGAATATACTCAGCGGAGAGGTTTAGGCACGGTTCAGGAAATGAAGAGGATCTCTATAGGACTTATGCATTTCCTCTGGAGGAAGTGTTTGTGAAAGGAACGTAGCGGGACTGTAGGCCCCACGGTAATGCTGTCATTAAATTTAACGAAGAGTCAGCAACCCACGAGCCCAGACACCAGCAACAGCTGCAGCGCCGCCGTCGCCCTCTCCCGCCTTCTCCGCCGGCTCCACCCTCTTCGGCGCCCCCGCCCTCCCCACCGCCCCGCCGGGTGCCACCGTACGCGCAAAGTTTTTGTTTCAAAATAATTTAGCAACAATGAGTTTGTGTAAATGACATGCCGCTCCCTAGGGAAGTCCGCGGCGAACTGTATCTCACGCCGCTGAGACGCGCTCCTCGGGCGTGTGCCCTACCACTCCGCTCCGCTCCACGCCGCTCCGCGCCGCACCGCTCTGCGCATCGCGGCGTTTCACCGCCCGTGAAAACTTTCGACGTTGACGCGCGCTCTCGCGGAAACTCCAAGTTGCGGCGTGAAGGCGCCGCGAAGATGAATATATTTTACTCGAATAAGCGTGTACTGCTGAGTAGTTCGTTAACATTTGCAGGCTTCGATTTCTAAAGCCGGTCGGATCTGAATGTGAAAGGATTCTGTGAGTGTTTCCTTGAAGAGAATTAAAAAGTAACAAAATATTGTGTCGAGAGTTATGTAAATCCGTATTATTATTATTATTATTATTATTATTATTATTATTATTATTATTATTATTATTATTATTATTATTATTATTATTATTATTATTATTATTATTATTATTATTATTGTTGTTGTTGTTATTGTTATTGTTGTTATTGTTATTGTTATTATTGTTATTATTATTATTACTATTATTATTATTATTTCCTATTTTCTGTGGATATACACTGATGCCGGGGTTCTCAAAATCATTCCAGGCAACAATGATTTGCACGCAAAGTGGAACAACAATATATTTGGTTTTTTATATTCGTGTAAATCTGGCTTAATAATTTACGGACTATGTTTGCTGTTCCCGATAATTTCTGAACGGTCCGCAAATACTTTTCAGTTTATTTTAACTTCTTCGCGATCTCTTGCCATTCCTTGGTGACCAATCCATTCGCTGACACCACTACTGGAAGCACTTCCACTGCGCGCAATCTACACATAACCTTCAATTCAACAACCAGGGGTTGATATTTTCTCTTTTTATCAGCAACAGTTGTTAGAAGCCAGTCAACTGTAGGGACCGCAATATCAATGAGGCATGATGTTTTAGATATTTTATCAAAAAGAATAATATCTGGTCTGTTTGCTTCCACTGTTCGGTCAGTGAAGATTATACTATCCCACAGGATTCGATCTATATCATTGCTGATTATTTGCTCAGGTTTGCACTTATAATACGGTTGTTCACTCTCTACGAGGCCTCTTCCCTTGGCAAGGGCTTTGTGGATTACTTTGGGGACGCAGTTGTGTCTCTTCAGGTATTCTTCTTCACTTCACGGATTAGGGAAATTCCCTGTTCCGGCACACGCTATTCCCTGTTACACCATCTGTCGTGGACGGCCAATGTCCCTTCTTCCCCGTGGTCTGTACAGAAAGGCATGTTTGGGAATCCTTTCGTGAGACATTCTTCCTAAGTGCTGTACCCACCGTGATCTGTATTCATTTACTTTTTCATTGATAGAAAATATAATAAGTTCCTGTCTTATATCTTCGTTTTTTATTTTGTCCATTAGGGTGCAGCGTTTTACTCTCCGGAGGAATTTCATTTCCGAGGCTTGTATCTTCATTTTATCTTGTTTTCTTAATGTTCATGATTCACACCCGTAAAGCAGTTGTGGTACTGACATGACTTTATAAAATTTTAACAGTGTCTCTTTTCTAGTCTTACTGTTAGGATATTTGTTTATTGTTCTACAAGTATGTTGGAAACGTAATTTTGTTTTCATATCATCACTGTAATCGTATGTGATATCACAGCCCAAATAATTAAAATGTTTCACTTGCTCTATTACTTTGTCTTCTATTATTATTTTAGTTCTGATAGGATACTTGCCTCTGAATGCCATCACTTTAGTTTTAAAGACAGATATTGAGAGACAATATGGTTTGCATATTCTATTTAGCTGGTACAAGGACTTTTGCAGACTTATTTCGTTCTCTTCTATAATTATATGATCATTAGCATACGGAAGTGGTTGTAGAGGTGTATTTGGATTTATCCAAATATTTGGTTTATTTAAACTTTTCCATTCTCTTAGAATGCTGTCAATATAAATATTAAACAATGTAGGGACCAGCTACACCCTTGTCTTACACTTCTGTTTACTTCTAACTCTTCTAACATTTTGTTCTCAACTTGTAAATTAATACTTGTTTTGTGATATAGGGATTTAATTACTTCTATCAAATGGAAAGGATAGCCCTTTTTTCGAAGAATTTGCCCGAGAAGTTTACGATTAACTCTATCTAACGCTTTCTCATAATGTATAAAAGCTAAGTGGGTCTCTAAATTGTACTCTCGTCTCTTTTCTATTATTTGGTTTATGGTAAACACATTGTCTGTACACGATCTTCCTTGCCTGAAACCACTTTGTTCTTCCAAAAAGAGTGAATCTGAGATTGTTTTGAGCCGTTTATTTATTATTTTTGTGTAAACTTTATAAGCATTGATCAACAAGCTTATTCCTCTGTAATTCTCTGGCTGGCTTTTATTTCCTTTTTTAAAAAGTGAGATGACTTTTGCTTTCTTCCATGCATCAGGTATTTTGCATTTTCTCCTACAATTATTAAATAGTTCAAGAAGTCTGTATTTTAGTTCTTCACCTCCATATTTTAGGAGTTCTGCATTGATACCATCTACCCCAGGAGCTTTTCTATTTTTCATGCTTGACAGTGCATATTCCATTTCTTGTTTGCTCAAAGGGTCTATCTTAGGATTGTTGAATTGTGACTTATCTTCATCGATTACAGTCATGTAAGAGATCTTTATAATATTTTATCCAGTCATCTTTCTTTATTACATTTAGTTCTGCTTTGTCATTTTCCTCGGATTTTAGATGTTTCATGATCTTGTAAGCCAGATTCTGCCTATCATGGACATCATTTTCAATTGTGCTGATAAAAAGGTCCCACGATTCTTCGTGAGCTTTTTTCACTAATTGCTTTGCATGATTCCTTTTTCGTTTGTAGTTTTCTTTAGTAGTAGCAGAAGGAGCAGCCCCCATGTGGGGTTAGTACGCATGGTGGTTTGTGATCAAGCCATAAGACAGCAGCCCTGTCAGATCACAATCCCGCGAAAGGCTGGTTACCTTACCGGGAAAAATTCTTACTCGAAAACTTAAGGTATTCTGTTTGAGCTAATGAGGGGCAACAACTGTAGAATTCCCAGATATTTGTAGGAGTCTTCGTTACCGATATTTTTAATAATTGTGTCACCAGATATTTGCATATTTTGTTCTCCATTTTGAACTTGCCCGTGGGCATCATGAAGGATAGCGCATTTCTCAATCCAAAACTCTAAACAAACTGTATCGCTGAAACTCTTGACTAGTTTTAACTCGTTTTGTGAGTGATCTATATTATTATTATTATTATTATTATTATTATTTTAGTCCATTAAATCTCATAGAGGGTAAGGGCCTCCTGTTGCCGGGTAGGTTACATTCTAATTCCCGATCACTCAGTTTGGGTACTCGCTTAAACAAATACTATTTAACAATAATAAAAACCATAATGATACATTAAGCAATTTCAGAACTTAATGAAAAATATCAGTTTTGAGTTTTAAAATTTCCAGTGTTCTTCAAAATTAGCATTTTCAAAATTACCACTGTGCATATTGTCTCAATGAATAAACGTCAAATAACTAACACTTGAAAACAAAAAAAATCCAGTTTGTCACTTACACAGTTTTGCAGTTTTGAGTTTGATTTTTTTTCTAAAATTAACCCATATTCAAAATTGCTGCTTTTACCCCATTTCCCACATTGATCAAATTAGTCAGAGATAGTATATAGTAGTATGAGTTAATTTCGTTAAATTTCAGAAATCATCTTCTGCTTCTGATAATCCTTCTCTCAGTTTGACCATTGGTTGCTCAACAGCATTTTCAATTCGATCGATCACCTCTTCTTCTGCCTATTGAAGTTTCTTTTTCCAAGTCTTGAATTTGGGGCGGTTATTCAGTGAGTCAAACGAGTATGGGGAAGTTTCTTGATGTGATCAGCCTCTAGCCATTTTAGGTATCTAATAGTGATTTCAGCGTCATTAATTTGTGTGAACTTTCTTATGTCTTAATTTCATATTTACTTGCCACAATATTTTTTTAAGATTTTTCTGTCAATTTTTCAGATGCAGGCATTAATTGCATTTGTTTCTTCATAGATGGGAGCCCATATTTACGAACCATATGTCTGCGCCTAAAGTACACAAGCCCTTATTATGTATCTCATTGTTCCCGAACTATAGCATTTGTTCATCAGAATAAAATTTAGTCCCAAAATGTTAACCACGCTGCAGAAATTCGTTCGGTTATTTGTTGTTATTATTATTATTATTATTATTATTGTATATTATCATTCACATATTCGATTTCTTCCCTACCATCACATTTTTGCTTTCTCGCCCTTAAGCAGGTACTTAGTAAGAAGAAAAATTTATGTAATCGTGTTGCGGAATGTGGCGAATTTTAGGCAGAAAACTCTTTTTACCGGGCTCTGGTAACGAAAAAATGGATAACTTCTGTTGTTGTATATAGTAAATTACTTCCTCTAACACGTGGTGTAGCCAGTATCCATGTTTTGCGGGATCTTGATTTCGAAAAATCCATTGGCGTCAAAAAGTCTGTCTAACCGTCTCTGGTCAACGCTAGCCCCTTAAAACCGTTCGAACTATTTACTTCAAAATTGAAATTCCCCGACCGATCGGAACAAACTGGAGGCTTAGGGAGTTTCAAACTGACATTTTGATTTTTGAGGGTACTTTACACGAAGTCTCAAAAATATTTTCACAATTTTGTTCACATTTTTTAACTAAAATTTGTCCTTGGATAGCGTAGAGGACGCTGAAAAGAATGGTGGAGCTCTCCTGTTCGTAGAAATCTTTTTTTTTTAATTGCAAAAGTGTAATTTCCTATAACTATAATATTGAAGATAAAGATTTTTCCTTATTGCAATTGTTTCTGAAAGAGAGATATTCAAAAACTTCATATTCCATTATTCAAAAATATGAGTACTTTTGTGTAATTTGGCGCAAAATATAGGCAAATTAAAATTAATTTTAACAATTTTTTCTCAAAATGCTCCAAATTTTTTAACAATTCTTTTATGTAATATCGAACGTAGAAAATAGGATGCTAGTCTCATTTTCAAGTTTTCCGAAAATTGCAAAAAGTTAACATTTCAAAACGACAAAGCTGACAATACAGATTTTTGCCTCAGACAAAGTTTGTTGTAAAACAATAGTTTTTTGAAAAAGATACTGAACCATTCTTTTTATTCTCTTCGAAAAAGATAATGTGCAATGTACGTTTTTTACAAAAACCGAGTAGTTTTTGCATAATTTGTGCTTGGAATTTATGTAATTTCTTAAAACGTTATTTTCTCAAACGATCCACTTTTTTTCTCACTGATAGATGATGGGACGCATAAAAAAGTGGCGCGCCTCTCATTTTCGTAGAACTCTCTGAGTTTTGAAAAATGGCAAATTTAGAAACATTGCAAGAAAGTATGTGTTGTAGCTGCACTAGTTTTTCTCTGGATCTATTTGTCATAAATTTTGTTTTCTTTTGTTGATCGATTTTCTTGATTCGATTCTGTATCTTACATATCCGTTTATTAAATGCATGATATTGGAAATGTGTATGAATTACGTTTGTGACGATCTCAAGGAGAATTTAAAAAACTAATATGCAAAATGTCGCCGTAATAAAAAACTTTTTAGTATCACTGTATGTATTTCTAGGTTGATCCCGGGTTTAGGGTGACACGGTTCCTTTGGTTTCATTTATGATTTATTATTTCTCGCAATTCCTATGTTTATAGTTGTGCGGTACACTTGAATCACTGGTTGAATGATCGAGAATAATTTTGTTGGCATTAATTAATTTTCTAACGCCAAAGCATAAATATATACAGTATTACTACAGGCCAAAGCCATGTAAAGCTATACATTTTGCAATTTCGAATCATTTCATCTTCATCACGAAAAATTTAAAATATCAATTCACACTGAAAATAACACTTCACAGCACTAAAAAAAACTATTGTTCAAATGTGAGTTTGCTTGCTGCTTGAACTGAAATATAAATAAAGTAATGGAATTAGTAATTAAACAGCCTTCTATTAACACATTTAGTTGTTATAACTGAATTATTTATGTTCAAAGTTAAATGATCAGAAGTCAGTTGATAATTTGTTGGCGTGGAATTGTGTGTTTTTTTCGCATTTCAAGTCTTCTTCAAATAGGTTTGTGTGTCTGCTGAGATGGAAGGTATGAATGCTCGTTTTATTCATGATTTGCGCCGAGAGGGAACTTTGAATGTGATCCAGTGGTGTCAGAAAGTGGTTTGATTGCGTCTCGACGTGTATGTAATGTGTCCAAGAGAGATATGAAATTTACTGAGAGAAAGGATAGGATATATGGTTATGAGTGGATTTGTAGAGTGAGAGGCGAGAATGGTCATAGCGTGAAAATGTTTGTGCGAAAGGATTCTTGGTTTGAGAAGAGTCACATGGAGATATGGAAAGTGTTTCTCATTACCTACATGTAGGTGATGGAAGTAAAGGTTGAGCACGTATGTTTGAATGCTGGTGTATGTGAGAGTACGATTACTGATTGGATGAGTTTTTGTCGAAGGTTATGTTTTGAGGTGATTGAAGATGAAAGTCAACTACTGGGTGGAAAGGGTGTTGAGGTTGAAATCGATGAGAGTAAGTTTGGTAAAATGAAGCATAATAGGGGCAAAAGAGTGGAAGGGAAATAGGTGTTTAGTGGTGTTGAAATGGGTTCCTCTCGGTACCTTTTCAAGATCGTTGAATGTCGTAGCAAGGATGTAGTACTCTTGGACATCATCAAGAATTACATCAAGCCGAAATATTTGTGATCTAGGATTGCTGGAACGCTTATGATTGTCTTAAAGATAAAGGTTTTACCCATCTAAGAGTTAATCACTCTATTACGTTCAAAGATCCTGAAACTGGAACACATACAAATGTTATTGAGGGGTCTTGGAGTGCGATTAAGCGCGCAATCCCACGCCACTAAATGGAAAGTAATTTTAGTTACTATTTAGCTGAGTATATTTGGACACCGAATTCTAAAACCAACAAATTCGAAACGTTTTGCGAAAACATAAAAAAATTATAATATAAATTCAGAGGTGAGTTATTTGTTTACTTTTATTAAACATTTTTAAGCTTCATTTCATAAAAAGTATGTATTTCTATAAATAATATATACAGGATATCTTGGAAATAGTTTTGATCTTTCTGAAATCAAAATCAATCAAGCTTAGCAAGGTAATTATATTTCACGACTGTTGGTTGAATTTATATGAAATTTATTGTGAAATTTTTATGATTTATTAATTAAGAATCTCGATTTGATACTAAGGTAATTTTGAATATTATTTTATTACAGAAGTAAGGTTATTTCAATGAATCACTGCAATTCCATTTAGCATGACTGCAGAGCGTTAATAATTATCTTTATGTATTCCAAAGCCAATATATTTCTGAAGACATTTGACATTTTTGTATATCTACGTGATAAATTTATGAACGATGTTGATAGATTATATACGTTAGTGACAGCAGTAGTATTCGGTTTTATTCTATGTTTCTGTAACATAAATTATATCCTGGTGAAAATTGGTGTGCTTACATAGCTTCTTATGATAATTTTGTGCAAGAAATCTTATTATTTAAAATATTAAATTACTCTTAATACAGAACTGTGAAGGTAATAATCCGCAAAATATGTCGTGGAAATGAAACGTATTAAAATTTTATCGAATATATATTTTATTTAAAGTTATGCTATTGAAAGATTCATTTAAATACTTTGGTCAGAATGAGCACAAATATTTGTAACTTATTAGTTTATGCCTATGAAAATGTAACTAAAGTTGTGTTACATAGTTTTTGTTTCGCAAAAGAGTTTAATTACAAGCACTGGGCTCGGGAAAAACGAACACTGCTGCCGAGTCGGAGCTGGCGATTTAAATGCGGATACGAATAAAATAATCTCGCATACTTAAAAAAACCTAGAGATTCTTTGTATCAAAAATGCGGAGTGATATTTTCTGTTCGTTGGCACGGCATAGTATTACAGGAAACTAGCACGGCAAACTAAATGTAGTTAGACCCAGCATGCCCGCATGCGATCTCCTTCGACAATTTGCGTAGATTGAATTATATATCTGCCACATACTAGAAACAAGACAAATTCAAACGCAATCCATCTAAACACAGCAAAACATTTTATTTATTTTGCGCTGTGAATCGGATGGTGTGATGGAAGTACAGCGTCGACGCTGAGAGATTTCACATATTTCCCTCTGCGCGTAAGACAAAAACACTATCTTAAGCATGTCATATGTAGATGTGCTTCCTATGTTATCGCGTCGGAGAAACTTTTTTGAACTCGAGGGGTGAGCGATAAAACGAGACGAATTTTACAAGATTTGTCTGATACTTTCTTTTATGTTTGCTGGAATGTATCTAAGGTTGTTTCAGCAGTTTGCTAAACAATGTATCAAGAGGACACCTCCCCCATCCCAGCTAGAAAACAAAATATATATAGTGCGACGAGATTTAGTGGGAGCGGTCAGTCGGAGAGAGGGGGTTGGCTTGAGTGGGTGGGGTGGGGTGGGTGCCGGGAGAGGAACAGCTGTGCGGGCCGCGCGCCCGCACCGCCGCCGGACTCTCTGGCGAACTCTTCTCTTTATGGAACGCGTTCGGCTCCGGCGTCCTCTCTCACCCTCCCCATCCACCTCACCCTTCCCCCCGCTCCGCTCCTCCCACTCCACTCGTCACCCGGACCTTCCCGACCAGCGTGTTCTCGCCGCTCCACGAACTTTACCTAATAATTTTAAATACAACTTAGAGAGCGGGCGCCCGCGAGGGCTCCGTTAGCGCTGCCGCCACCGCCTCCGCCGCCGTGGCCGCCGTCGTCATGCCCGCAGGGCGTCGACGCTAGGGCGTCTGGTGCGAGAGGCGACGAATGGAGGCTCCGAGAAAGTACAGTTACTGAGTCTGGCAACTGCATGGGAAAGACTTAAAAATGCGATGAATTTACAACCCCCCACCCTTTGTTTTTTCTCAGGTAAAACTGTGATGTTACAAATATTATCTGATGTATTAGGCGTGGTTTGAAAATAGCCAATTATCGTGGAATATAAAGATTTTATATGAATAAAGTGTACTATGATTGTTTTTGTTTCTTACTCCATATAAATAGGGAGCATCTACATGAATTAAATTTAAAATGCCAGGTGAATGGCGATCTTTTCGAAGATCCCCATGAGAGAGAACATCTGAATATTTGTTAGAATTTTGGCGACGGTGGTGCGCCTTCGTGACCCGGTGAAGTACATTGTGTCGCTGAAAATAAAACGTTTGATCTGCTCGGAGCACGGAAAAGGTCAAGTAACCACTTCCGAATGCGAATCCTAATTATTTAAAAGTTAGTAACGATGTTTTGGAAAGGAAATGACGTTTCTCTCTTCTTCCATTTAGAGAGCACTCGTCCTCGTCTTCCTGCCAGCCATCGAGAGATACATCTTGCTCGCGAGGTAGTGGGCGCTTGTGATGTTATCCAATAATCTATAATTGGAAGACTTGTAAGAGAATCTTAATGGAAAATTGGAATAACTGATTCATATTCTGTATTAATTAAAACTCCCAGTTTAGCCTTTAAGCAGTCAAATTGTAATTAACGGACGAAACTGTAGAAAGAAGAAAATCTCTGCTCCGATTTCTTTCGTGAAACTTTTCGATGTCTTGAATAATGGATTATATGAAAAGGATTTCTTTTAATTGTAGTGTTTTCTGGAAAGGCAATTTGCGTGTTATTTGGTAGCTTTCAATTTATGGAAAATGTTAAATGATATCTTAAATTCAAAACAAGAAAAATTATGGTACTGAGAAAAAGGAGAAATAAACGAGTCACTTGCAGATTGTTGAAGGCTGGCAAAGAAGAAGGTAATTAATGGAATGTAAAAACCAAAGTTGTTCTTGAGATAAATGTAAGTGAACAAAAAATTGAAGTGGATCATATATAAAGAAATGACTAACTTAGGAACTTTAGGGCAAAATAATTATGAAAATGTGTTTATTTATAAAGTAGATTGTAATGACCAGAAGCTCTACGTATGAAGTCTATTCATAAGAAAATAAAGTATGGCCAATGAGATATTCTAGGATCCATGAATTCTTCAAATATTACTTTCATGTTTGTCTTTAGCTTATATTACGTGTAAAAAATGTGAGCCTACAAATTACAAATGCTGGTTCTATTGCAGCATTTGTATCTGGCTGCAACATTTAACCCCTCCCAAAAAGGAATAATGAATCTTATACTCGAATATTTTCACAGGATAGAAAATGCAAAACAGCAACAACAATAATATTAATAATAATAATAATAATAATAATTAATAATGATGATCGTAATGATAATAATAGTAATTTTAAACAACAAACTCTGTTCACCAGACATGGTCTTCTGTCTGGATGAGAAACCAACCCTTATTATGAATATCAAATCTTAACGGTTATAAAAAAATCAATCCAAAGTGAATCACAAAATTACAACACACATACTTATAAAACAATTATGGAAATAAACCAGACATTCTACTTCATAACTTACTGAAAAGAAAAATATTCAAATTGAGTTACAACTTCCAAATCACAACATCAACAAAGTAGAAACTGAAAACAATTCCAAATAAATTATATCTCAATAGAAAATAAATAAATATATAAGCTTGGACCTGTTGATTCTGACAATTCCACGAATTGTCGTAACTACAACTAGTCCTGGTAACAAAAATCTAAAGCATTGTTTGTAAAAGTTACACATTTCTTCTCACAATTTTCTTCTCAAAGGCCGGTTATTCTTGAATCGTGCCAGATTATTAACTTTGTACTTAATATGTGTAGCCGATAATGTACTACGCCTAAAAGTCCCTCAAACTTTAAACCCTGCGAACAGAAAACCACGAGAACAAAATGAAATTAGTAAAAATAAAAGTAAAGAAAGCTATGCAGCTGGAAAGATTGTTGGAGGAGGTACTGTCAGTACCGATTCGCTTTGCCCTTTTGCCTCGTCAGCCCTATCCTGCCTGCCATGCCATGTTTTTCCCTGCCCTTCTTTTCCTGCCCTATCCCGCTCTGTTCTGACCCCCCCTTCCTGCCCCTTTTCGTCGTGCCCGCCCTTCCCGTCCTACCCCGCCCACCCCGACCTGCCCTGCTCCGCCCCGCCACGCCCATCTCGTCCTCCCCACGCACCCGTGAATCGTTAACCGGTCACTCCGAACGTCGCATGCTTCACGTGATGCGGGAGTGGGCTTTGATGTGGCAACGGCGGGTAGAGGCGGCGGTAGCCGTGCTTTGTATTTTATTCGTGCCTATAAATAAGACGAGAGACGTTCCGTCTGATAAAGCAGAGCAGCACGGGTCGCCTGCGAGTGGTAAGTTATTAAGTCGAGGTCACTGACGAGTCCATCTGCGCGGCGCTACCTGCATGCGAGTGACGAGGTGCGCCCTGATGCCGAAGACGGACGAGCGGCATGGGTGGCGGCGGCGGCGAGTGAGATATGGGGGCCGGTGCAGAGAACATACGGTGGAAAGTGCCGCAAGGAACAATCAGTGTAGCGATCTGGCCTGGTCTTAAGTGTTTGAGGGATGGATGAACTCAGACTGAAAGATATCTGGAAAGAGTTCTTTGAGAGAGGGTCTCATCATACCTTTTTTAAACAATACACTGATAGTACAGTGATTAACTTTCGTTTCCTTATACTTAGAAATATCAGATAAATTTTAAGATTGACATGAAACTAATGGAATTGTTTTTTGCTATAATCATTCATTTTTTGGTTCCTGTTGAGAATGTTTGTGCCTTTTTAAATCAATTTATGAGAATTTAATCAATTTTTTAAATGTATTATGTGTAATATGTGAATCTCAGGTTAACTCATACTTGTCAGCGATCTTAAGTATACATGTAGAAAATTGCAAATTACATCAATCCGTGTTGACAGGGTTGTTCTTCTAATAAATGCTAAATGATGCAAGAAATTCAGGATGTAACTGAAGGAAAGAAGCAATTGGATCAGGTTGAATACTCCAATAAAATAAAAAAATATTTTATAGTGTCTTGAAATTAGTCTATCAAATTTCTTGTTAACTACCTTGTGACATGAAGAGGTAATGCAATTCTCGAGTCGCAGAATTAATGGAAGTTTCCTAAAGGTTTCATCCGAAAAAAATTCTTACGGAAAGAAATCTAAAATGTTCAATTTTATGTTTAGGTATTTGTAACATTAGAGGCAAAAGGTGGACTTCAGAGTGAAAAATAATCGAGATGGAATTAGAAGTGTATGGAAAAACTAAGAAGGCTTGTCCTATTCAAGATTTTTACATTTGCTCTCGAAATTTATTCGAACTGAATTGACTGAATGATTATGGAGAAAAAACACACACAAAATTTGCCAGCGATGTATTTTTTAAATTTATATTTTGCTTTCCTCGTTAGTAACTGATGTTGACCTTAGCTATGTGAGCAACATACGTGTTACAGATAACCCGGGAAGAAGAGAGAGGTAGCTACAAGCGCCATGACCGGGGCTAGGGCCACGGTCGTCAGAATGATCGCGAAGACGATTGTGAGGATGGCAGCTATATATATATATATATATATATATATATATATATATATATATATATATATATATATATATCTTCGCGATCATTCGCGTCTTCACGATAGATAGATAGATAGATAGATAGATAGAGAGAGAGAGAGAGAGAGAGAGAGAGAGAAAGAAAGAGAGAGAGAGAGAGAGAGAGAGAGAGAGAGAGAGAAGAGAAGAGAGAAAGACAGAAAGACAGAAAGAGCAATGATAGAGGGAGGCTCCGTGAGCGTAGGTGCCGTCACCTCCACCCTCGCGCTAGTCGCGAATGTTCCGCTCGCGGTGGCGCCGATAACATTCCCGTGACATAGGACACGTCGGCGATGTGGTCCTTGTCGCTTTCCGCAGTCAGGAACGGGTCCGACTAGTTGCGAGTTTCTTCCTGTGGGGCAGGACAACATTCGAGCGGGAGTGTGCAATATCTGCCCTTTGCCGTGAATTGTTAATAGCTGAGAGTTTCTTTCTTCAGAGCTTGAGATCATTCATGAAGACTTTGATTAAATAGGGAAGTATGTGAAAGATTAGGTGTTTTGGAATAAGATTACATGTCTAAAAGGCAACATGTAACATTTAGATATTACTATATTAACATATAGTGAAGAAAAATTACCGTTCCTAGATATACAGAAAAGAAAAAAGCTGAATAGAAAAATAATTAAAATAATATATGAAACATTAGAGAGGAAAACAAATACATGAATTCAGATTTGAGATTTGATATGTATTCGCTTGCAACTACGCAGAAATTATCTCAAATCAAATATAATTTTGTTATGTGAATCAAACATTCTTATACTTAATATTTTACATGGGTCTCCTAAAAAATCTCATTGTTCCTTTTTTTCACATCTAATAATTTTGTTCTTTTAAAAAAATTCTCTGGATTTTAAGATTTTTCTTATTAACTCTTTTCTTAGGTTACACTTTATTTTCTTTACGTCAAATACACACCGTTTATGTTAATGAAAATATCTATACGTTATGGAATAAAGATTAAAGAAAAGGAAGCGATCCTATTTTTCTCCTTTAAAGCAAGTGTGTGGTGTGTGTGACGGTCGCTTGTTTAGAAAATTAATGGCTGAACAAACACACCAGAGTACGTTGCTGATAAAAAGATATTGCCCGGGCCTTGCGCAGCACGAGCAAATGTAAAATGGGAATGTAAGTTATATTGGTGTGTGGGGAATAATATTTTATATTTGTGATAAAGTTAACCTAAATTTAAGCATAAAAATATACCGTTTCTTTTCACAGAGAAAAGTGACATTAACACTTTATGCAACGCAAATATTTACTTGTAGTTAACAATCACATCGATCGCGTTCTGGATGCTCACATGCATTTACGACGCGATGTAACACAGCAGCAAAAAAGGGGAACTCCTCGTGGAGCATCAGGTACGCGCTTACCGAGAAGACAAACGCGGCTGCACATGAAAGTGGCGGGCGGCCGTGAATCCTGGCCGAGGGCACCTGAGGCGCGCACTGCCACACAGGAGCCAGCTATCACGTCATCGCGCGTCGTGTCGCGTCGCGTCGCGTCGCGTCGCGACGGCCGCGCGACCCCATTCGGCAGCACTTGGCCGTGAGGAAGCCGGCAGCGGCGAAGCGATGCGACGCGACACGACGCGGGGACGGCCGCGGCCGCCCGAGAAGGTACACATTTGTTGCGGTTTTATGCAAAAGGAAAGAATAAAAGCAAAGGGAGGAATTGCCGTATAGCTACTGCGGGCACGCGACGGAGGCTGCCGGCCGGAGACGCCGGCGAAGAAGGCGGACGCTGGAGGAGAAAGAGGCGAAGAGAGGGCTTCGACTCGGACGCGGCGCGGCGCGGCGCGGCGCGGCGCGGCGCGGCGCGGCGCGGCCAACGCCGACAGTTTGATGCGTCGCGCAGCGTTTACCTCAACAGACTCTCAGGGCCCTGTCGTAGTGTTTTAGTGTCACTTTTAAATCATTGATTTATATTTGGATTCACTTGCTCCAACATTCACTTGCAATGCGCGGGACCCACGATGGTGCTGGCCGGCTGACGCTGCCGTTGGTGGATCTCTCGCTCTGTTTCTGCCTTTCTGTCTGTGTAGGTGCACCGCAGCTAGCATCTCAAGGCTGAATGAGATATGTGCATATTAAAAAATTAAATTTTCATAACTTTATAACATTAGACGGTGAATTCCTTATTATCAAAAAATGCAATATTAATACATCACTCAAATTTCAAAATTACCTTTAATTCATTTATCCATAGCATTTTTACGTGTATCACATTATTAATTTATTTATTGAATGAGTGTCACTACTGCAACTATAATAAAGTCAAATCGCACTATCATTATTTACTTATTTGTTATGTCTTCAAACTCTGCCATATTCATGGCAGCAATCCTTGGTTTTCCATTGTGACCTTCAATTGTCATTGCATCACAATTAACAAGTGGATATATTTGCAAAATATTCTTCAAAACACTGTGGTTCATACGTTCACTCCCATGCTATTTATTTGTTTCTAGCAAGCACTGATACCACAAAACATATTTTAATATATCACGACCGTTACATTCTGGAGTTTCACTCTCCTTACCACCACACCCACATTCACCACCATCATCACCCTTCACAACCCAACCCAACCCAACACCACTTATCATCACCACCACCACCACCACCACTCCTAAGAACAATATACTTCTCCTAATCGCTATCATAACTCTCTTCGCAACTTAAACCTTCACCGTCGTTTCAACTTACCTCTTTCACCACCACCACCATCTCATTAAGCATATCTTCTGTCTCTTCTAATACCATTATCACTCACACTATTACCCACTTCACCGCATCCACCCGCTATCGAAGCTATCAGGGAAGCCTTCCAGGGAAGCCGAAAGACGCAGCGATCAAATATTCACGCCTTCCGCGAGAGACGTCGTGAAGGGAGTGACCAATTTCCTGCCGATACATGGAAGCACGGGAAACAAAGTCGGCAAGAAACGCGCGCAGAGAACGAAAGCAATTTCTTTTCGACACTTGACGCGAACACGAGATTTTCTTTCCATCAGTACTGTTGGCTCGCTTTTCGATGTGATTTGTGATAAAATATTTAAAGAACGTTTCCCGGCTACGCGAATCAGTTCCCTTTTCTGCGTCCCCCTTCCCCCTGCATCACCCGGTTGTCTTATTTCGGTGATTTATTTCCTTTTTCATCTCATAAGTCTCGCATCTGTTGTAAAATTTGGAGTAGCTCGCTGCTGCACAAACTGGTGCCCTAAATATAGATGCTGCAGTACGGAATGTTGATTTAATATTCGTAAAATAGTGGTTGTTGATATTAACGATTCTTGGGTGACAATGAATATGAATCAAAATTGCATGAATTCTTCTAAAAATGTTATGCAATTTGTTGAATTTTTTGAACGGATATTGACGTGCGAGATGCATTAGAAGTAATATATTCGCCTTCTGTCATTACGAAAATGCGTATAAACTATGGGCTTGCAAAGAGGGCAGCGGAAATGTTCTATGTGATTACATAGTACTATTTTTATTATTTTGAAATAAATTACACACTGTTATTGCAAAATAACTTAAGAAAACTATTTATGATCAGCGCGAAGTTCATTTGTTATCAATTCACATTAAATTATCTAACTGAAAAATAAAATTAAACATTGGTGAAATTAGAAATCCTTTTTTTAAAATATAAAGTAATGTTTATGTTATCATACGTTTTTGTCCCACCTTTTCACACTGAAATGCTAATACCAGATTAAACAAATGGGACTGAAGTGTGTTTCAAATGAAGTTTGAAGGGACTGCAGAAGTACAGTTGGCCTCCTGGCGCGAGGCGCAGTGGGTGTGCGGGTAAAAGGCCAGGGCGCGGTGGCGCGGAGGGCAATCGGGCCGGCGTGACACCTGCCGGGCTCCCCTGTTGCCGGCGATTACGCCCTGTCGCAAACGGCGCGTGATCGACGCGCCAGGAGCGCGACGACACGGCCCCGCTAATTGGACGGCCGCTCCCGCAGTGCTCGTCTCTGCGCGGCCCGTGCTCGGGCCATCTCCGTCGCTATCGCCATCCGGCGCACTCGGCCCCACAGCCCCACGCGCCTTGTAGTCGCCACTACCGTACTCCCAGCATTATTTCCGGCCATCCCACCTGTTTCCTAGACACTGCCTTTCAGCTGCCCTGCGTTCCATCGTCCCATCATTCCAAAGTCTTCGCTTTTCACCTTCCTTAACTCCCAGCCTCTCAGCCTGCGAATCTGCCAATACCTCGATTTCCCAATCCCTCTCTCTCAGCCTTTCAATCTGTCAGTCTCCCAGGCTCAGTTTCCCGGTATGACCGAGTTTCACCCGCTCCATCAACCCATCTACTAGCCAACCATTCTATGAATCTCCCAGCCAGTCATGTGTCCAGCACGCACCAGACGCTGCAGTCATCGCAAATTTCCTTTCTCATTACATCGCAGTACTCTTGTCGCCTACTCTTACCTTTACGTTCCTTACCCAGTACGTTCTGACACATCGTTGTATTCAATATGTTTGAGTCTTGAACGAAAAACACCGTTCTTAAATTTCAAGGCACCGTCTTTCTTTATCTCCGGTACATTGGACACATTTACTAGGCAAGTACATGCAATTTTTCTCTCTCTCTCTCTCTCTCTCTCTCTCTCTCTCTCTCTCTCTCTCTCTCTCTCTCTGAAGCACACACATACACGCGTTTTCTCTCTCACTCTTAATTTGTCATAGTCCTCTTCATACTACTTCTATTCCACCTTCTTAATTGCTTCGCATTTTCCATTCTTTGAATCAAAGCAACGGTATCGGCTATCTCACACTGCAGACACGTTCCATATGCCGGTTTTCTCACCTTTGCCGTCACCACCACTGCAGCGTCCAGCGGCTAATAAACCCCACTGGGCGCCAAAATACGGTGCGTTGCCCTCCCTGCGGATCGTCCTCTTGTTGCCACCCGCCAGCACTAACCCTAGAGATCCCTCGCTGCCGCAATCCGCGTCCCCGCTCCTGCTTCCGCCCCACTCCTTCTCCCGCATCTGCTCCCGCCTTCGCTCGCTTCCCCGCTCCCGCTCCCAGCTCTCGGCCCCGCTTTCTCCCCCGCTCCCGCTCCCGCCCCCTCTCCAGCTCCCACCCTCCGGTTCCGTCCCGCCCCCGCTCCCGCCACAGCCCCCCCCGCACCTCGCGGGCATCCCCACAGCTTTCCCAATCACAGCCGCAGCCGCGGGCAAAGCGGTTTCGCTTTCGCTGCTCGCCACTGGAGATCGACTGACGGATGGGGCGGGCGGGTGCACGGTTCGCCACGCGCGTCCGTCTGGCCGCGCTAAATATAGGCAGCGGCTGCGTCGCCGCCGAGGCGAGTGGTGCCGGAATGCCCGCGGCGCGGCACGGGCGCCCAGCTGCTGTGCACTGCCCGGCCCGCCCGCTACCGCCGGGCGGCTCTCTGCTAGTCTTCTTAACGTTTGAGCACACACAATCAGTCAGCGGCCTGGTACTCTTGTAAGCGTATGAGACAAGGGTCGTGAGTTCAGATAAACTGGAAGACAGAAATCGTGTATTAATACATTTTTATATTAGTATTTCACCTTTTTTTTGAAGTATTATTATTTCTTCCTAAAACTATTATTCCCTACGCAATGGCTAGCGCACCCCAGTTCTACAGACCGACTACGATAGTCACTTGTTGAAAAGACAATGCTGAAACAGTATTCAGCAAGATTTGTTCATTATTTCCACATTTTTAGTTTTTTTCACTTTGTGTTTTCTTCTTTTCTCCAAACGCGTATTATATCAACATTGTTTATTCCAGTCATGTGACGTTACTGGTGTACGTTAAATAATATGAAACTTACGGTTCATGGTTAGACAATATTATCAATGTAATCACTATTACGATATTTTGCGATTAGACAAACTTGTTTCGAATTTGAAAACTGTCTTGTATTACATTTTATTTGTTTACAATTCTTCTGAGAAAAGGAAGTGTCTGAGACGGATGAACTGTGTCTGAGATTAAGAAGGACACGAATTGAATTATTTGAATTGAATTTGCCTTATTTTACGTGGCGAGACTCAGGCCATGAGGCCTGCTCTTCCTTCTGACCACGCAAATTTCGTTACACTCCTTTCACCAACCATGGGAGAAAGAAGGTATTATTATTACTTGGGCAACGAAATAGGCGATTTGAATTTAGCTCAGAGGCGTCATTTAGGCTTGAGGATCATTTACATGCAGTAAATCTACTAACATGGGACAGCCGGCTTTACTTCCCCTCCGAAGGAAGGCGTACGAAGGATTTTTTCACCCTTAAAAATCCACGGCTTCGATTGGGTTCGAACCCGCAAACTTGGGTACAACAGTCCGATACGCTAACCGTTACACCATCGCCGCCGCGCTCATTTTCACACCTCACGTGCTTTATTTTTGTTAGAGCGGAAGTTTCCAATATGTTTTATAGTGACCTCATAGTTTTGGGAGTCGAGAGACATAGGAAGCGGCATAGACTGAGGCACTACGATTGCAACACTTCAGAAGGCGCAGCTGTGGCGGACGCAGAAAGTTAGTTCTGGAAAAACGCCTTGAGATCACGAGAGGAGGCTATACTTACTTCCTTTAACATCACGCCTTTGAGTAAATCAAATAGGAGCGTGACCATAGTGACATTTAGGAGCTTTTTCAATCGTGAGGGTTATTGCGGAAACAAAAATGTGTTCGGGAATAGAATGTTCTCTACGAAGACCAAACGTAATTCAAAGACTTCTGTTGAGACACACAAGGGGATAACAGGAAAATCTAAATTTAAATACGCTAATGGGCGATAGTTCCTTCTAATAAAATAAAATTTCTCATAATTCTGTTACATGCAATTTAAATCGAGTACATTACAATTTAACAAAATTTATTTCCTCGCCATATTGAGCTAAAAAATAAGAATAATTGTTCTGATGAAATTTAAAAATGCAGAATTCGGACAATATCAGGTGCCCACCGTGAGATTGCAAAATTTTAAATGTTCTTTTTATTTCATGTCATTCTGTTTGAATTTTTGCATTAGCAGTTAGATAAATTCAAGAAGTTTACGTAGCAAACTTGATAACAGTTTGGCTGTAGTAGGAGAAGCAGTGGAAACAGTTGTTTCTAAAAGGGCATCAGCAAAGAAGCGTGCACACTGCGTGGTAGTATGCTGAATCGAAATCCGTAATTCAAGTGCAACGAAACTATCGTCGTGTGTACAAAAATGATCCTCCAACATTTAAAAGCATAATGAAGTGGTGAGATCATTTCTTGGAAAATGACAGTATTGTGAAACGGCACAGTGATGGAAATCCAGGTATCCACGAGAAGGTTGTAGATAGTGTGCGTAGATCGCTCGAAATAAGTACAATAAAGTCTATTATACAAGCACCGAGCGAACTAGGAATGAAGAAGTCGACTGTTTACGAAGTTGTACACCGTCGAATGCGCGTACATGCATACAAGTTGCAACTTGTTCAGGAAATCAAGTCTAACGACTGACCACAGCGACAAACATTTGCAATCGCTACGCTTGATCGCATTGCTGACGACGATACTTTTCTAACGCGTATTATGGTCTCATATGAGACAATCTTTCACATACCGGGTGCAGTAAATCTTCTGAATGTGGGAATATGGGGTTCAGAAAAATCCCATGCTTTTGCAGAACACATGCGAGGCATTCCAAAAGTTATTGTTTGGTGTGACCTTCTTAACAAACAAATTGTTGCCCGGTTTCCTTTCAAGAGCGTACTGAAACTGCAAACTGTTACTTGGATATGTTGATTAACAAAGTCATTTCACAAATCACAAACATGCCTACAAAAATATTTCAGCAGGGTGGTACCACACCACTGATGTAATCACGTCCGCAGTTCTTTGAATGCTACATTTCCCTATCGTTGAATTGGCCGAGGTGGCCCAATTTCTTGGAATCCACGTTCTCCCGACATCACCCCAATAGATTTATTTTTCTGGGAGTACATCAAAGATTCTCTCACACACAATGATAACTCTAGAAAAGTTAACAATCTATGGGAATTAAACTAACGCATTAGAGATACCTTCACAATCACAATACAGATGTTGCACAACACATGGTGACCAGACCCAACCTTCCCCCTTATAACGACAGGCACTCAAGTGGAAGTGCACGGAAATGAATTTAAATGAATTAAATGCATTACATTGAATATTTGGAGTTAAAGAATCATTTTCATATACAAAAATTATGAAATTTAAATTATATTTTCCACTACGATAGTTTGAAATGTTAGAGACTCATGGCAGATATGTATTTTAATATTGTTCATTTCTCAACAACGATAGTCTTCGATACTTTGAATACATCCTAATAAAACTCTGCCGCAAGCACGAACATTCAACAAAGTCTGTCAAGAAGGGAAGTTGCTGATCAGTTTCAAAATAGCATCTCCGTTCTCTTAAAATATACCTTATTCCCGCGGAAACGTAGAATGCTTCGTTTCTGAAAAACTCTGAAAATATAGACCTGCGGGGCTAAGCTCAGATGCGTTACGCAACCGCAGAGCCAGCAGTGGGCAGTGCAAAACGGCCGCTGTCGTGGTTGGTGCGGTGACTCGGCGAGTAAAGAGGGCCACGCCACACTGCGCGGCGCGGTAGCGATCCGGGTGACGCGGGCAAGGCGTGTGACGGGCAGCCGACCGGCCGACGCCTGTGATAAAACGCCCTTAAAGAGACATCTCACGGGGACAGATATGGCGCTGCGAGGCCGCCGTTTTTAAAGTCCGTAAATTTACCAGGAGATCCTAGGAAATAAGGGTGGTAAAGCGAAGAGCTCCCTCTTCCCCCCTCCTGCCGCTCGCCCCTGACATCCCGCTCTTCGCGCGTGGCGGCTGCGGGCGGCGGCGAAGGTGGAGGGGAAGGGAAGAGCCCGGGTAGAGCGCGAGCGGGCGAGTGAGCGGGCCTCGGGGATACTTCTCCGGCCACACACAATCCTTTTAAACGACGAGAGAATCTAATTTCGTTAATTGCTTCCTGCCGCCCGCGTGTCACGGTTTTATTTTTCTTCGGCCGCGGCGAAGGGCCTTCGCGGAGAGACTGTATGTGTGTGTATGTGTGTGTGTGTGTGTATGCGCGTGTGTAAGAGAGAGAGAGGGGGGGATGGTGAGGATGGACCCTCGAAGGGCGTGTCGGTCGGGGAAAGAGAGAGTAAAGGAAAGCAGCGATGTGCGAACACATGAGTGAGAAGCAGAAATGCCGGATCGAAGTGCTGGGGTTGGAAACTGACTAGCAGGGGACGTATAATCAATGACATATTAAATGAGTGAACCACAAGAAAAAAGCAGATGAGGGTAGTGTGGAAGGTGGGAACTTAGATGAATCAATGCATTTACGATTGATTGATTGATTTTTTTCGTGTTTCCGGGTGCGTCAACTGCTTTGGTCATTAGTCCGTTAGTGTAGTGCATGTTTTTTTCGCGGGAGATGGCGTTGATCTTCCTCCGCTGGATGGCGAGATCCGGCGCCGACCTACCGTCGGCTTAGGGGGTTTCTCCCAAACCAGGACTCTCCCACCAGCGGGGCACCGCCCCAGCCGGGACAAGCTCTCAGCTCCCGACCGATCTCCTGGAATACGTGGTAATGTAGTGCATGTTAGTCTAAGTGTGTGTGTAAGGGGAGAGGATAGGACAAGGAAGAGGAAGGACAGATCCCGCGCGGTCCGTGGCCCGTTTGGTAGGGTACTGCTCCGGCATTCGCCTGGTGTTGATCGGAGAAACCGCGGAAAACTACCGATCAGAGCAGCCGGCCGCTAGAATTCTCTTCCAGACAGCGACTGAATTCGACCTAGCTGAATAGCTAGTGTCGAAAATCCTGCCGCCATCAGGACTCGAACCTAGGACCTCCCGGTCAGAGGCGCTGCAGTGACATCAGTTGATGCACAGAGCTATCGCTGCCGGTTGCATTTACGATTTATGGCGGACAACACGAAGAAATAATTGATGTCGGAAGGGGTACAGACAAATGAATAAGTGTTGTAAAATAAAGATTTCTAGATGGTAGATGAAGTTGTTGTAAGATTGGTGAGAGAGTGAATGGTTGAGAGCGGAAACGTGAGAGTGGATCGTGTATCGAATGAGGGAAAGATTGGTGGAAGAGGAATGTACAAATGAGCGCAAAAATGGGTAAGATAGGACGGAGTAGTGAAAGTAGATGCGGGGTCGAGAGGGTGAGGATGAGGAATTGATTGAGAATGAACGAGGTACGAGTGCGTAGATGGAAGACAGGGCAATCGAGAGAAAAAGCGAGCGAGAGAATGACGAGGTGACTGAGTGAGCGAGCACTCACGTGGCGAATGGGCAAGGAGTGGCTGGCCTCTAACGTACGAGCGAGCGCGACCCTCTGCTCGTGGCGACAGCGCCCCTCGTGGTGGAAGCGTTAAGTTCCCGCCGAGAGGTACACGGGCGCCGTAACCTGCGGGAGCCACCCGACGTGAAATACGGAGGCGCCCGCCACCGCACGACCGGCCGGAAAAGAGACGGCGCGGGGCACCGGACACCTTGGCTGTTCTTGCGGTGGTCGAGGCCCCAACGCGACGCGCACCACTCGCTAGTCTCAATTTCAGCAGCGGCTGCGGAATTCCAGCGTTAACTTTCCTTTCTGCTACAAACGAATTGTTTTATCTACTGTTTCTTTGGGTGAATCTTTTTTGTCTTTCTTTCAAGTAATGAATGCCACATAATTTCTAGAGATTGCTGTGTAGTTGTGTTCCTAGTCTAGAAAATTTGAGAGAAATATTTTAATGCTTGTGGGGAAATTTGTTGTAATTGCGAGTGAAAAATTTCGATAACGTAATGTGCTTTGGATACAAAATAGTCCTCAACGAGTTATTTTAGTGAAATCTTCCAAATATAAAACAATAATTGAATTTAGTACATCATTTACAAACAGTATGTACAGAACCACTGGTTTGCTAGAAATCGAGTGTCTCAGGAAACAACTTTTTCAAATGTATGCATTCCCCTCGGTAATATTCATAGTGAAGACTCTGATTGGGAGGTCCTAGGTTCGAGTCTCGACATTGGCAAGATTTTCGACACTTGCTTGTCAACTAGATCGAATTCAGTCGCTGTCTGTAGGAGAATTTTAGAAGCCGGCTGCTCTGTTTGGTAGTTTTCCGTACTTTCTCCGATCAACATTAGTCGAATGCCGGTGCAGTACCGTACCAAACGGGCCACAGACAGCACGAGATCTTTTTTTCCTCTTTCTTGTCCTATCCTCACCCCTTACACACACACAGACTACCATGCACTATACTTGCACACATGCCGGGAGGCCGGTCGGGAGCTTAGGGCTTGTCCCGACTGGGGCGGTGCCCCGCTGGTGGGAGATAGCTGGTTGAGGGAAAACCCTGCTAACCGACCGAAGGTGGGCGCCGGATCTCGCCATCCAGCGGGGGAAGATCACCGCCACTTTCAGATGAAAAAATATACACTACACTTACGGGACTAATCACCTCAGTAGTTGACGTGCCCAGAATCACTAACAACCAACCAACCAATCGAAACAAGAAAGTCTTAAAAAAATAAAGAACAAATTACCAATGCTTCTAAGAATTTAACGTCTAAAGACGGGAAGAAAAAATGTTTGTGTTTGAGGAGGGGGGAATTATTTAAGGGAACCATGGAGTCTTAATATCAATTATTCGTGGATGTGGATAGAGGTAAGATTGTGAATGCGAAATAAGGAAGCAATCAGTGAAGAGAGTGATCCTGTGATAGTTTCTTGATTTCCAGTGGGTTATTGAATGCTGAGAGATTTTGTGACGCCTGCGGCATAAGCGCCCGCGGCGCCTGCGTTGATGTAGTGGATGTAAGGTTCCCGCAGTGCCGGCAGCTTTCACCCTGTTGCGCCGCGGCGAATGGGCGGCAGCCACGAGTTAATCTCCGGGTACGCGACGCTCACTGCCTTATTAAGGAGTCAATTGCTTTGCGGTGCCGTCCGTCGGGCACACCGCCTCCACCACTACTTACGTCACAGATTCTCCCTCACCACACTGCCAGTCTGACGCTGCACCCCAGACGTCCCTGCCGTCCTTCCATCATCGATACCACACTCACTGTTATCATAGCTACAATATGCAAGGAAACCATTGTCGCAGCTATCGTCCTTACCACATATATATCCGCCTCCTCCACTAATTCCATAACCACTAGCACTGTCGTTGCCAACATCACCGTGAGTCTGTGCACCCCGCTTTTTAACCCCTGCTCTCGCTTTCATCTCTCCTCCGCTCTAGCCACGCCCCCACTCTCGTCTCAATCTCGCCCCCATGCCCACACCCCTACACTGGTCTCTGTCTCCTTCCTTGCACTTACATCTGAGGTCGTACCCGCACTCGCACCTGCGTGCGTACCCGCTTTCGCAGGTGCCCTACTTCTGCATCTACGCTTTTCTCTAAGCCACGCCACTTCCTCACCTCAAGTATTTCCCTCATCTGTACCCTTCCAGCGCGTCTGCCACTATTTACGTCACTATCGCCATCTCGCTCTGACACAGCTAAAACCACATCCATATTTACACCTGCCACCAACGTCACTGCTTCTGCCGCCAATTGCACATGTTCTCCAAGCACATCTCAACTCACCTGCTTTATGTTATTCACTATCTCTCTACCCCTTCAAATATTACTTCCATGTCATTCCCTTCCACCACCTCCTACGTCATTTCCACTCCCAATTGTCGGCAGGCATCCCTATCACCATTGCCGACTCCACCATCGCCTGGTACAATCCCGAGTGCAGCCGCTTGACGAGAGCACGAGTGCTCTGTTAACGTGGAGCGGCCTCGGGCGGCTCGGTCGCCCAGAGTTAATTAGTTTCTGCAACGGGAGATGTGCTGGTTCATGGAACACCACGACTGAGTGGCACGGACGCAAATTGAATGTTTTCTTACCAGATTTTTCATGTTTAATAGAGTGGAATCCATTTCCAGGGAGGAATTTGAATCGAAGTTACGATGTTAGTTGTAATACATGTCATAGTGTATGCAGGGTTGATTTCGAAAATAAGAGTCATGTTTGGTTCTATTTCTGAGAACAAAATGAAGACTTTTAACTGGATGAAATATTACATCAGAATTTTATAAAAAATCAATAACTTAATGAAAACAAATTAAATTGCTCAGTTAGGAACGTATGTTAACGTAAATTACACCATTGTTTGTCTCATTTTTTATCACAATGTTACAAATTCAATTAGACTTCAAAATTTCCAACATTTACTGTATTTACTTACTGAAAAATGAAATATGGTGTATCCAAGTGCTTTTCAGTATTATAGTAGCATTCATTTGTGTTCAATTAATAGAGGATACTCATACTGGAGTAAAATTGGAAAGGAAAATTATAGTAGCAATTTAAGATGTTCCCGCAATTCACACGGAGAGAAAATAACTCGCAACGAGTAATGAATCTAGTGGCAACGACAGTTTGAAGTTCTCGAGAATGCTAGTGGTATCTAAAAAGGGAGCTCGTATTACTGTTTGGGAATTCCAGTATTACGACTTCTCTCGGAAGCCGTGAGCTATTCCACGGAAAGTGGTTTTTACTTCTTGCGCGTTATACTAGTGGCCCGCTTTAACGCTTGCTAGATACGGCCAGCCATTTGCGGGGCTGGAACGCGCTTGGTACATGTGTGGCATTGCCATACACTTTGCGGCGGTCGCCAACGCAGTTCCTGTTCCTAGCCGCTGCTCGTTGCGGAGAATCCGCCTCAAAACATACACTCGCTGCTGAAGCTGGATCGTCGAGATGGAAAATACGACAAAAAATCTCATAATATTATCTACAGTTTCTACAAAGATAGCTTTTGATGAAGAGAGTACATTTGTAACCTCCAATCGACTTGCGTGAATGTACTGTACTGTCTCAAAGACGCACAGCACTTGCATGAGCGACCAGCGACCGTTGTCTTCTGATCGCTTACAAGGAATAGTCCAGTTCGGCTCGCGTTAATCCAGACTTGCAGCTGCCCACTGGCCTAGCCCTGCGGTCTCTCTCCCACCTGGCCGTCAGAAAGTGAAACAAGGAAAGCATTTTTTCTACCCGAATTCAACGAATGTCAAGAGGTATGCTGTATATATCTGAAGAACAGACTTCCTCTTCTGCTGTTAGATCTTCGCAATCGGACAAGTCCTCATGCTGAATGGGTGTCGGGTTACATTATCTGCATACTGAAATCTTGGATCTTTATAAGGTTTAGAGAACTATTGGCTGCAACGTTGCAAGATGTACTGTTTCCTCTGCATTTTAAAACACTCATAATCTCTACATTGATTCCTCGAATATCGTTACTGTTTGTTTTATGTACACTGCATTACAATTTACAGTCTTAAACAAAACTTTCATTAGTCTATATTACTCCTTCAACACATTTCTAGTATCAGAGGTACCAATGGGCGAATTACGCGAGTGGTGTCTAGATTTCTATTGCTCATGTGCTTTCCCTTCCATTAATCTGAATTTTTGTCTTCATTCACTGTAATCAACGAATATATTGCTTTCTGTTATATATTTTCGTAGCTCCTAAAAAATTGTTTCTATTTACTCTTTTCCTCATATTTTCTGCAGTTCCAGCAGTATTTACTATTATAGTATTTTACAGCCTTGTACACTCTCTGCTGTGAGTTCCCTTTAACGTTCTTGCAAAGGACACTTAATATTTGGAAATAACGAATTTTTATTTTTCCTACCTTTCCATATAGAATTAACTCTGCTATATTACCATTGTAGTTGGCGTCATTCTTTGATCAAAAGGAGTTACTGATATAGATTAAACGGTGAACTGTTTTACTCGAAATACTCCAGTTAGCGTCTTTTCGGAGAAAAAAAGTTGTATGTGAATTTACATTTACTCATTTTGGTAACTTACTACTGAGTACATTCAGCTAATCGCGCTTCTCCTTAATGAGTTGTCGTCGACGTCGCTACCCATAGCCACTTACCCCTCTCGGGCACTTCTCTCCCAGCCTAAAACATTATCCATGTCGCTCGTCCAGCCGAGACGACCTTGCTCCGAAGCAGATCCACTCCCAGCCTTGCAAGTTCATCTTCTCCCACACCGACTCTCTCTACCCCTGCCCCCGCTCCGCTAGGTCGTCGGCGACGCGCGTGAGTTAAGATGCGTCGAGGCGCGCTGGCGCTAACGGCCGGCCGGCGCCCCTCCTCCTCCTCCGCTGCCACGCTGCCTAGGGCGCGGCGCGGGGCGGAAAGTAATGGATGCACAAGGAATTGTCGTTCATTGTCCATATCCATTATTTATCGTTCCCAGAGGTGCTACTAGCATGGCATGTATATCTGAGTTTAATGAAAATTAATCTGTTGAATTCTGCCCACTGCCTTTCATTAAACTAAACAACTTTAAACATTACGAGGGAGGCGGCGAGCGCCCGCGTGAGCGTGTGTGTGGTGTGTGGGTGTTTATGAGGGCGACAAAGGCCCTCTAAAGGTTGGTCGCCCGGCGCCCGGCGCCCGCGCGCATTACGCCGCCCCGCGGCGCCGCCGGAGGCCGCGACGAGCGCCCGAGCGACGCTAACGGTGCCGAGGAGGGCGGCTGATCGCGCTCACCTCTCGCGCGGTGATCCGTCACAAATAGCTGCCATTTTTGCCGCATATGCCGCGCGGTGTACCTGTTGTGAAGGTCAATGGTAGTTAATCTTCCGGTGAGCAATATCGTTTACGAGTGGGCTGCTTAGTCTTTTGGGATGAGGGTCTTTGTCGGCGCGTGGAAGGCCTTTGATTGTGAGAATAACGGGGCACATTTGTCAGCCATTGTTTTCGGCTTGTCAAATAAAATAATATTTGTATTTTATAATAGAGTCCAAAATGGGGGCAGGGCCATGGGCATTACAAGCAGCAAAGTTCCCCTTGATTGTCGGTAACTGCTTTTGTTAATTTTCTTTGTGTCAGTTAATAAATACAATATGAGATTTTGAACAAATTTGGAACAACTAGTATTTGTTATTCACATTAAAGAATTTGACAGTTTGATATATTAATATATTAGAAAATATCATGTGATATTCCTTAGTGCAAGCGGAACCATATCTTCCCAAACTCCGTTAATTTTGTTCCAATCATGAAACAGGAGAACCTGATCAACCACTTGACTTAGTCTCTTGAAGTAAGTTTTTTTCTTTATTGTCATTAGATAATTGTAATAAGTAATAATAAGTATGAGAAAAAGAAATGTGTGGGTGAGAATAAAAATCGCTGAAGTTCATGTAGTACTCTTTCTTGTACATTAATAAATATCTTAATAATAATAATAATAATAATAATAATAACAATAATAATGATAATAAAGAAATAATACTAATGAGATAACACTATTTTTAACTCTCAGAATATTAATTCCTTAAATTAAACAAATCAATTCTAGCGAATGCTATAGAGTGTAATTTCAAAGTGAGAAAAAATATTTATAAAGGAATTTTTGGGATGAAGTATGCACTAAATAAATGCAAAAAAGCTTTTATTACTTTTTGAAAGCCATGAAACATTACTTTTTGAATTGAAAACAATTAAATATAAAATTTAGACTCCAGAATAATCATTTACTTGAGACAGAATTCAGTGGTCTCTACTTCTGTTTTTGCTTCCATTCTTTCATTGAGAAGAATATAATTTACAAAATTGAAGATAATACTTCATAAAATAATTTATAAATTAACGAAAAAATCAATTTTCGAAGTTAAAATATAACTGCGAAGGATACCAAAATGCTTAGATTAAACATTGCAAACATGCATATTTTCAACAAGTATGACAATTTTGATAGTAAAAAATAGGGAAACTACATATGGATTGTAATTGAACGTACTACACAGCATGAAATACCTTATTGCACGAAAATGATATCATGACGTAACTCCAAAAGTAATAATTGGAAATTGGTTCTCTTCGTGAAAGAAAACAACTCGAAATTATCAATTTAAAGAGGTAATATTTTTTCTATTTACTGACATATGTACGGATAATGATGTAAGGACTGTGACAAACCGATGGTGATAGATGTGTGGATGCGTACTTGAAATCCTTCCAGCACTATTGGAACTTTCTGTATTTCTTTGCATTCATCAGTTTGTTTCATTGCATGATATTAATATTTGATCAATCGTTCATTCCGTTTCAGTAAATGTTACTACCAATACAATGAAAACGACACAATTATAAATGTGTTAATATAGTAGAGATTGCATAGAGAAGTACATTAAATAAATGAGACCAGGAACTTTAAATTATAAGAGGAAACCAAGACATTACAGATAATGACGTTTTATTAGCTGGTGACTTAAAAATATCAGGTATTCAATAATGGAATAGAACCTTCTACAACATTCTTTCTGCCATATTCCTACAGTATGTCTTCAGTTTTCTTCATATCTTTTCATAGCTATTTAATCATCGCCAGAAAGTCTTATTGTCTCTTATAAAATCTCTTTTTGCATTAAGGTAAAATGCGTTATCCCTGAATACTGCGTCATAGATAAGTAGAAGCAATGACGACGGCATTGGCGGCAGCTGGCGGTGGTGGCGCCCGCAGCTCCCTTTCGAAACGCGCCATTTGCTGGATACCTACAGGGAAGCTTAATTAATTGTGCTTTCCACGGGGGGCAATTTTTATTCATGCTTCAGCGCTTAAATCATGTGGCGAATTCTTTCGTCGCTTCATGGCGCTGGGAAATTATTACGGAAATGGGTTTCATATTTATTAATTTTTACTTTCCACGCGAACCCTTCAAAAGACGACCCATGCGGATCAGTGCCTTGAAAGAGCAATTTCTTCGACAAATGCGATTTCTTGTAGACTGCGGGCATATGACTACCATATTGACTGTCATACCTTTTCGTACTTGTTAACTATTGTGTTCAAATGTTTCTAATACTATGATTGCACTTAACAATTTACTAGCTTTAATTGAAACATGATATAATTTTGTTGCTTCTTTCATTGTATTATTTACAGTTTCTGTTTCTACGTTCATTGTTATATTCCAAGAATGCAATTAAATTGAAACAAATGCGATTTCTAGGAGATTGTGAGCATTTGACTATCTTCTTTACTGTCATACCTATTTGTACTTGTCGACTACATTGTTCTAAAGTTTCTAATGCTATGAGTTATAACAACTGACTGGTTTTAAATGAAAAAAGGTATAATTTCGTAGCTTATTTTATTATATTACTTCCAATTTTTGTCTCTAGGATCTTTGTTATATTCTTCGAATTTCCAAAGTTTGACAGCATTGTGAGTTCAAAATTAAAACCTTATACTTATCTACGAAAATGTAGCATATGTAGGCCTTTACAAAACCATTCGTAGATTTATTTTAAGACGAGATAAAGTATTGCGACGTAGTCTCTTTATTCCAAGGAACGGGAATTGTTTCTGCGTAGTGTTTTTTATTTTCCAATTGTTCACAAAAGTTTTGATTTTATTAAAATTACTTGAGAACGAGTCATCAATATTTTACTTGTAGACTTTGTTTCTGAATAAGAATAAAACTAGGATCTTCTAAATAGATCGTGTAAGGCAATATTAAAGTCAGACTGCGATTGCTCCGGAATGGATAGATTTGGGGCGAAGAGGGTGGGGCAGAGCGCCTCGTTTCGGGAAGCCCCAGACGCGCCCTTCGACGGCGGCGGTGGCGGCGGCGCGGGCGAGGCCACGTGGCCCACGGGGCAGCCCCGCGCCGCGCCATGAGGCGCCGCTGGCACGTGAGCGCGTGTGCGTAGGCTTGTGCGTGGCAGCGGCACGGTCGCTCGCGGCGGCGGTGGAAGCGGACACGGACACGAGTCGGTCGTCGCTGCTCCAGCCCCCACCGCCCATACTCTCGCCCTCGCCGCCGGCAGCGGCGCGCCGCCCTCTCGCCCTCCGCTCTGCAGCCTGATCAATACACGGCGCGCTGCTCGCCCGCGCGCCCACCCGCTCGCTCGCCTGCCCGCCTGCCCGCCTGCCCGCCTGCCCGTCCGCCTACTCGCCTTCCCTCACGCCCACTCGCCCCGCGTGCTGCTTGCCTGAATGCCCCCCCCCCCGCCTACTTGCTGCCCACCTGCTCGCTCGCTCCTCGGCCCACCCGCCCGTGCCGCGTCTCGGCTTACTCGCAGCCTTCGCTCGCCTCCGCCCCGCCCGCGCGCCCGCCCGCGCGCCCGCCCGCTGAATGCTTGTCGGCCGCCCGCCGAGAGAGAGTGTTTTTCTCGCACAGCCCCCGCCTGCTCTCGTCCGCGGGCGCCTCTCTTCTCACCCTCGCGCTCCCTCGGCGTGCCTCCGCATACGGCGCCTGTCCACTTCCTCCGCCGTAATCTGCGCTCCCTCACTGCTCGAGTTTTTCCGCCTCTGTTCACTCCTTGTGCTCATGTTCTCCTCGTGTGTTGCGGCTACCCGCAATTTTTGGTATTCGGAGAGCTGCTTAATGGCATATTTTCTTGCGAATTGGCTTATTGGAATTTTTGGTGAAGTAAAGTACTTCAAACAGCCATAAAAAAGTGGAACAGATTCTTCAGATCTTTTTCGAACCATTTTTAGTGATTTCTCTTTATATTTACGATTATGTTTGTGTTCAGATTAAAATTAAAATGCCATGTGCCCATTTAAGTCTTATTTTGAGTATAAAAGATGTTTAGTCAGTGGTATTTTACTTAATATAAATAAGGGATAAAAGGGATAAAATTACTTAATATAAATAAGGGATAACTAGGGGATAAAATATGAATTAAGTGTATTGCCGTAATTACAGTATACTATTCGTTTCAGTATGTTTGCCTTTCGTATGTTCGTACTTTCGGCGCGGCCGCGGCCTGCTGGGCACCGCTCATGAGGGCCGTAAATCCCGCGCTGGCGGGGGGGGGTGCGGGGCGCGGCGCAGGGTGGCGATGCGCGAAGGGGAGGGGGTGCGGGGTGCGGAGCGGCGGGCGGCGCTGTCAGTGGCTTTCTTGCGCCGTCCCGTCTCGCCATTGCGCGCGCTGTCGCCTCTGCTCTCGTCGCGCGCCCGCTCTTGTTAGAGCGCGCACCTGGGCGCCCCCTTCCCCACCCACTCCCCCGTTCGCCCTCGCGCCCACCGGCGGCCCGGCAGCTGCGCACCGTCCGCTCTCGCCGCACCTTGGAAGCCTCGGCGCCACTTCTCGCGAGATGCCGCGCTCTACGTTTAGCTTCATCTAGGGGTCTATCAATGATCGGATGTGTTTTTAAATGTGTTCGTTTGTCAAATGAATCAATTTAGTTTGGATGCCCATATTGACGCCTGTCTCGCCGGGACGTAATTATGCAATTATTACATTGAAACAATGAGTAGAGTACCATTTTTTGTCGGGATTGTGCATTGTAACTTATTCTGGCATTCGCCTGAAACGATTCGAACAAAAAATCAGTCCCTTGTAAAGAAGATAAAGATACAACAATACTCTCTTGGTTAGATCCACAGTAGTTGAGCACACTTCTGTGGAATTATGTTAGAATCTTATTACTGTCAAATGAGGCACTGTTTATGAAGTAGTTGATTCTAATTAAACTGAAGCTGAAAATATTGCAAAACTTCTACTCTTATTTGAAGACAAAGTGTGCGTGTTAGTACTCATTTTAACGTCCTGTTTTGCAACTTGCACTAGCAATGTGCAATAAAACACACAATTAACTAAGAGTTTTTTATTACATTTGTATTACTTTAAAAACGAGTGCGTTTTGATTCGGGTACGTTTTCAAGTTTATACAATTATTTATTTGCTTTTTTTTATAAATATGACCTTCAGCAAAAATCTTTTTTTGCGCTACAACGAACGAGAACTATGTATTGTATTATGGAAGACTTTCGATTCAAAGAATGTATTTTTAAAAAAGGGAATTTGCACAACCTCTCACGTAAACGTCTTGTCCTTGTTTTACCATGTTATTCAGTAAACAATTTACATTTGTTTTCATCGTTAAGATATTGCTGTTCATTTTTAATCGTAGTTATTTAAACGTAATCGTTTTCCCCTTAATTTCTCTTATTAATTTCTCTTAAAACCCAGGGCTTTTAGTAAACTATTCTCACTTTGTTTCATTGTCTTCCCATTTCCTCTTCTATACCTTGATTAAGTTATTCGTTTTTGTGTCAGCACTCATCTTCCTCTCCTTCGCGTCCCATCTACTTCCATTCTCACCTTCACGCCGCCCTAATGCTGGCTAGCATTGGCGTCACTCCCACCACCTCAGCAGACGCCGACCCTGCGGTGCTCGCCCACCGCGGGCCGTTAGACTGCACCCGCGCCCTCCACCTAACATATCCTGGCACAGCGGCTTGGATGGTTGCCTACCGCGCCGCGCCGTTGCCCGCATGCCTGCCGTCGAAGGGGCAGCAGCAGCGGTAGCACACGCGAGGGGTCGCCCAGAGGCGCCCCGGTTCAAGGGGAAGGAGCGAAGGTGGCGGCGGCGGCGGCGACCTCGCCCTTGCCCCTGCGCCGTATGCAGAGTGCACGGCACCGCAGCCCGCGGGCGGGCGGAGACGGTCGGGGCGGCGCGGCCCAGGGACCGGCAGAAGCGGCGTGCGTACGACAGATCGATTTTCAAACGACGCAGCGTTGTGGACGTTCATCATCTGGCCGCCGCCACCGCCGCTCCCAGCTCCATCAAGGCACCCGTTCGCCTTTTCCCCCAACTCCGATTTTTTCTCTCTTTAGACGCGTCATCCATCGTTTTCTTAGGTGCCAACTCGTCCTCTGCTCCCTTTGTGTTCTTCCGATATCTCTCCAGCACTCCTCGCTCCTTTTCTTCTTGTTTTAAAAATCATACTTTCCATTCATTCTCTTCTTCCATTTTATTCGCCCGTCGACGTTTCTTAATCAGAATTGTGCCGTTCCTCTCCGTAATTTTTCTCGTTACCTCTTCTCCGATTCTTTCCCGCCCGTCTCCTTTGCGTCCGGCCGTCTTTAAGTCCTCGCCGCTCTTGACAGCGCCTGGCGCCGCGCGACGCGGCATCGGCGCGCGTCCCGCTCCGCCCCACCCCTCCCCTCCCCTCCCACCCTGTCCCGCCCTTCCCCGCCCTGCCTCACTCTGTCCCGCCCCGCGGTGAGCGACCCCACACGGATCGACAGCGCTCGTCTGGATGCGGGCGCCCCTCTATGCGGGCGTTAAGTAGGCGGGCGTTTTGCGTGGCGCGGTTCTCTTGTTGCACCTCATGCCCTGATTGTCTTTTCGCGGGATTTGATAGAAGAGGAGGCACTGAGTAGGGAACAGAAATGCGTAACAATTTGTTTGAGATGTTTCCTCTAGAATGTTGGTTTAAATAAAAATATTGAGTGAACAATTTGTGTATATTTTCAATAATGTAAAAATCGGTTCGCATATTTGAACAGTTTGTGTCATCATATATTCCGCCTATTAGTTGTAAGATATTTCGTGAAGGAAACGAAGATTTATATTCTGCATTGATAAATGCAGAGCGAAGTGTTTTTCAGGAAATACTTTGTTTTTCGATATTAATTGTTAACATTAAATTTAATAGTAATCAGTACCAATAATATTCAATTACAAAAAAAATGCAAATAGAGATTTGACTGAAAGAAAATGAATCTGGAAGTCATCTTACAAGAACGTTAGAAAGCGCAATAAGATACAGTGATATTAATATTTGTCATACAGAGTTGTGCGTCATGCAATGATGCGAATCGGGAATTGAATTTCACGATCGTTAGCTGACCCTGACTACATCGTCACACCCGCGTCACTTCCACGCATTTGCGGGGATCCTGATGATAGTAATGGATTCGTGTTATTTCTGATTTGGCACTAGTACAATGAAGAAATATCCTTGATAGAACTTAGAGAATAAAAATGTTGTTCATGAACAAAGTTGGAGTGAATTTATTTGACATTTCTTACGATTTTCAAATGCTGCGAGATGCATATAATTACACACATAACACTTATAAAATTAAATAAGGAAAGAGGGGAAGAAATGAATTCAGTGCTCGTGTGGTTTTGGTATATTCACTGTGAAGAAATAATTATCTCGTGCGGTATTGATTTTTTATAAATTGGTTAGAAGAATAACCTTACAAAGTTTCAATGACTTTTGAATTTGGGACCACTTTGTCAGGGGTTACATCAAATATTGGAATTGTCAAAGGAAACGAATAAAAATGAAACTGCAGCCGTATATTGATTGGCACCCTGTTCCCATCGTAGTGCTAGAAATTTACTTCCGTCACCGAGCATATACGTTAACCCGCGCCAGCCCCGGCGTTTTATAAAGACCGAAGCGGGGTCTCGCGACTCTCTTTCGTTGCCCGTCACGCGCTAACTTCCCCATAAAAGTCGCCCCGAATCGAGCGCGTCGTCGCCGACTGCAAAGCCAAGCAGATCGCAAGCGAGCGCCCCGCCGGCCGGCCAAGAGGACGGGAGGACGAGGCATCTCCAAAGCTCTTGTGGCCCCGCGAGGGCCGGCGAAGGAGCGCACCCGTCCGCCCGCCTGCCCGCGCGCGACAGCGCCAATGACAAATGGCAGCGGCTGACGTCACTCCGACAATGGCCGCGGACGCCTCCTCCTCCGCGCTGTGCTGCCGCTGCTCGTTCCCGCCCCGCGCCTCTAATGAGCGACGCGCGCATCCCCTTTAAGAAGGGTGCGTGCGCGCTCCCCGGCGCGGGGGCCACGGGGGTGGCAGCGGGAACGGATACGGTGACGTCACCAGCGGCGGCCCTAGTGGCATGTAGGAGAAACAGCAGACGCAAGTGGTTAGAGATGATGGCATCCCCTGGGAGGTAGAGTAATGGTAACTCGTAAGACACAAAGTAACGATGACGAAATAGTGGGGATTAATTAGAAGAGAAAGCGAACCTGGCAATCAAAAGCTATTAGAAGTGCTACAGGTGTGTCTGATACACAGCAACTTTAAGTGTAAGATAATATAGTTGCGATGAAATTTGTCATGGTGTTCGTCGAATGTTCAAAATATATGTCACTGTGTTACACTAGCAGTGAAAATAAGACTTGGGCAATATTGTTTATGGAATGGTGGAGTTTGGAAATTTGACCATAGTATTTTGTACTGATGCTGAGAAGAGAATGCAACGTACATTGGCCCTTACATGGGTTTATATTTTAAAAATTTTATTTTCTTATACAGCGAAGTAAGCGCTTTACAAGGTTGAATAAAACTGAAATTTAGCACATGTAGTACACTGTCAGAAATTACATTAAATGTAATGTAGATTTAATGTACGACTGTACATGAATTTTAATGTAACTTATGCTACATTAAAGGGAGATTAATGTACCTGCACATTAAATTTAATGCGTAAATTAAAATCAGTGTAGATTTAATGCACGACTGTTGACTCAACTTACTTGCCTGCATTAAATTTAATTGTTCACGTACATTAAATTTAATGTAAATGCACATTAAAGTTACTGTATGTGGACATTAAATTTAATTTACGTACATGACAATTGCTTTCATGTACTTTACATTAGAAGTAATGCAGAAATTTCTGAGAGTATACTTAGTGTTACAGACAGGAGAGCTAGGATACCTCCACTGGAGACCTCAATAATCAATAATTATTGTATACGAGAATGTATAGGAGAATATGACAATTACTGGAAGAAAAACAGTAAGTACAGAAAATAAGTTTGGAAGATCATGCATTTCTCTTTAGGGTGGTTTAAATTTAGCTTCCGGAAATCTAGATTTGATTCTTCGGTGTTGGTTATAGGTTTTTTCTAGGTTGAAAATGGAAGTTGCAGGGGAGGATGGTAAGGAAAGAAAAAAAAAATTGATTGATGACTGATATAATCATCAATCGTGTGAAGAACAGATTCTTTATGGAGTTGCTTGTTTGGCACGTACCAAAGCACTTTGACGACAGTGCGATAGATTTTATTTTGGAATGTTTGAGGAGTTTTACGTACCGAAAGTGCAACTCCTTCCCAGATCGGACAGACGAATGTAATTATGGAACGAATGGCAGTTCTATACAGTAATAGTACTTGGGAATAATTGTAATAACAAAAATAATACTAATTATTATTATTATTATTATTATTATTATTATTATTATTATTATTATTATTATTATAGTACAGTAATTCTGGTTAACTGAAAACGGAAGAATGCTTATTTCCTTCTTGACATTGTATGCGTGACAAAGTGAAACGGAAAGGACGTTAATAATGACGAAAAACTGTGGGTGGAAGCAGTGTCCGCGACTTTGCGAACGGTCTGGAGACGGGCTTGCGGCGCGGCGGCGACGTTGGCAGATGCACAGCAAGGGGCCCGGCCTCTTCGCCTGCCCTCTGTTCTCCGCGCCATCACTCCTCACTACCCTCTACCTCCTTCGGCGGCCGCATTCTGCCCGTCCAGCCCTGTCCCGTCTCGCCGCGCCCGCAATATGGGGTGCGTGTGGCGTCTGGTTAGGGTGTGGTCAGGCTGCCCGCTTGCTGGCCAGCACTCGTGTCGCAATCGCGCCCGGCGCCGTGCCGTTGTCGTGCCGCGCAAATGGGCAGCGTTAGCCTGCGGTCACAATACGTGGCCGCGCTTGCGGCCGAGCAAGTTTTTTTGGTCATTTACTATTTCTAGTGGCCTTAATGTTATAAAAGGGGCCAAGTTCAGAGTTTGGAGGGTTTAATTAATATTCACGTGGTTGAGAAAATCTCGAATTCTCTTCACAAATTGCGTTTGTTTAAGATGTTATACTTCACATTGCGTTTAAAATATTGCCAATTTATGTATCAGTTATGAAGTTTACTACGATAATTTTCTTCATAGTTTTGCCTACCTCTATTAACCTTGGGATAAAAATAACTACACAACTTCTGCATTATGAATTGTTAATTAAAGTATGAGTGGATTAGAAAATCTATTTTTTCAAATCACTCTCTTTAAAGCATTTTCTTTGTAATATTTAAGGAAATTGCCGCTAATACAACCATTTTATATTAAAAATATACTTCATTATTTTCTTTTGTACTATTTGTTGTCATGTAAATCTCTTGTACTAACTGTTTCTTTTGTACTATTTGTAGCGTCTGTCATTGAGTTTCAAAGTTATAATTAATTAAAATGATTGAAAAAGAAGCAAAAATTCTAGGAGTGTATTTCGTTAAAGACTTTCTTTTTTTGTTATTAGAAATTGACGTAAATATACCCAATACAAAATATAAGCCCTTCGTATTTTTTCTATTCGTTGCGTATTGCATAGGATGCACACAACAGAATATGATTGAAAACTAAATGTTTTAATTAGTACATATACCTTCAATATGCTTCGTGCAACGTCTTCTAAGGCAATATCCCATTTTATCATATTGCTTCTTTTCACTCTGTTGTTTATCTCAATCTATACCGGACGGAATATTTTGTGATGGAGATTTTAGTGATATTGTTATTAGTAGTCAAAACTTGTAAAAACATTTCGATAGTTAAAGCACCCAAGAGAGCATTAATGCCACTTCAGTTTAGAGAGAAATTGAGTCAGCGCGAAGGTGTATTTTACTTTTCTGATTATCTGTGCCATTTGCATCTGCCCCAGATACGTTATTTTCAAATAAACTGAGTTTGCTTGGCGTAATGGAACGATCGCTAAAATTGCTGTCTTTTAATTTACTTTCTGACACAATGTTTTCCGATAACTGCCCCAGTATTCCATGAATTAACACGGAAAAGAAAATGCTTTTAAGTAGTATCACCTCACATTCATCAAATAAATGGCTGCAGAACTAAGAGTCATAAATTCTTGGGTAGAATGATGATCTTCAGGGGTGCCCCACCAGAGTGGTAGGTTTTTCTTTTGTAATCGTGAACGGAGACGAGGGACAAGAACTTGGTAACTGTATGTAATTTTGAAGTTTCTTTGCTGCAGTTTTTGTACGGTTCATTTGTGTATTTATTTGTATGTGTGATCGTGTTTGCATACAAACGTGCAAACTTTCATGCATTTTGTGCAGTAAAGAAAACGTTGATATCAAGTGAACATACAGGATTAGGTGGCCCAGAGCATCAATTGATGTCACTGCAGTGCTTCTGACCGGTGTTCGAGTCCCGACCGTGACAGGATTTTGTCATTGGCTTCGTAGCTAGATCGAGTTCAGCCGCCGTCTGGAGAAGAATTTTAACGGCCGGCTACTCTGATTGGTAGGTTTCCTTGGTTTCTCAAGACCAGACAAATGCCAAAGCAGTATCCTATCAAACGGGCCACGGACCGCGCATGATTTCTCCTCCCTCTACGTTGTCCTATTCGTAGGTCAGCGCCGGATCTCGCCATCCAGCGAGTGATGACGTGCAGTGGCAACCTCTAGCAATAAAAACATGCACTACACTTACGTGACTAATGACCTTAGTCGTTGAAACGCGCGAAGTCTCTAATCAATCAATCAAAAGCAAATGAATGCACTTATATTTCAATAAAAATATGTAAATGCGGAGAACGTACAAAGTAGGTATACTCATTATAATTCAATTACTATCTAATATTTACTTTAAGAAGATTAAAGAAGTTTTGTTTTAGTAATGACTCTTAAGATTCGATAAGAGAGATATAAATATTTTAATCTAGCTAGATCAGAAATGTCTTTCGAATCTCTGAGGCTAATTGTTGTCGAAACAGCGGCAGATGGAAGGAAAAAGTTTTCCCAGCAACGGTTTAGGTTGTGCCCTCTGTATTGGAACAGTTTCGTGAGGCCAGGGCGCTCGGAGGCGCCGGCGCTCGTTTAGATTTCGCGCAGCGTTCGAGAGGCGGCTTTCATTTCCCTTCCCGTCGCGGGGGACGCGCCACTTGGACGGGACTCGCCAGCGCCGTCCATTATCGCGCATTTATGGATACACCGCCCGGCTATAGAGGACAAAGTTCCCCTGGGCCGGGCGATTCCGAATTCGGGTCCAAATGTGGCACTCGTCGTTTTGTGCGACGATGAAATCTACTCCCGAGGCCGGTTCGAAGGTACCCCACCCTCCCCCTCTCGAGCCCGCCCCTCCCGCCCACGCCGGGGCCCGGTCCCGATTGCTGAACATTCGAGTCATGCCCACGTTACATATTAGGGCGAGCCAGACCGAGGACCGGGGGAGATATTTGCGACGTGCAGAAACTGCGCACCCTGCAGTAGCCGCTGCGGACGTACCGGTCTCTCTCGACGACCTGCATTTGGCCACCCCTGCCTGCCCGATGGACCTAGTCCAAAAACTATCGCATAGTGATCAAGCCAGGGCCCCCGGCTCCGTGGTCAGGGGGGAGGTTGCGCGGAGTCCAATGAGAGCTGATGTGACCTGCCAAAAAATAAATGCTCTCTCTTGGCCTGACCTCTGCGTCAGCGAATATTTGGCCTTCCGTCGCCTCCCGCACCGTGCGGGGCGTTTAGGAAGGAGCGCGCGTCGGGAAAGGGAACGAGATGAGGGCGGGGCGACAGAGGAAGACGAAGAGGGCGGCGAGGAAGAGGAGGAAACAAGGTAGAAGAGGGACCTGGGAGAATGTTAGGAACGAAAATCACTTCAAAAATGTACATTCAATAAAGACTATGAAGGGAAATGGTGAAGTAAAATATTGATATAAGAACAAGTTTAGACACAGGGTGACAGCAAGGAAAGCTTAAACAGCTAGAATACGACTTGGAGACGTTGAAGTATAATGAAGTGGAAGATTGTGAAAATAAGAAAAACAAAAGTTTTGAGAGAAAATTCAGCACATTCGAGTATGAATTCAGTGAAAGTATAAAAGAATACAAAGAATGAAGAAGAGGAGGGAGTCGTAAGGAGTAAAATGCTAGATGATATAATGTGTAGCGTTTACCTAATGCAAATAGATAACATACATAAAGATGTGTTTCAGAAAATGTGATCTCAACATTTACGGGAGTGAGGTGGGGGCAGGAAGGAGGAATGTGATAATGTGACAAAGAAAAATTAAAATACAAGCAGGTTTTGAGTACACATCTCGTGTACTTGGAGAAAAGATTGAACAAGATACCAACTACCAAACGAGAAAATGGAGCTGATGGGTAATAGCAAAAGTCTGGAGGAAATGTAATAACGAAAGGCATGGTTCAACAATGTGAGAACAGTTGGAATTCTCATGTGCTGATCTGCCCGCCCCTTGCTCTCCTCCCACCTGTCCTCGAGCGGCGAGAAGGCTGGCTGTTCCAAAGTTTCCTTTTCACTCCGCCCTCCCCCGCGCGAAGGGGCGCACGGCGTCTGCGCCTTCAGAAACAGCGCGTTCGCGGGGGGGCGAGGGAGCGGCCTCACCTTGCAGGGGAACCCTCTTTCGGCGGCAGCGGCGGCGGCGTCGTCGCAGCAGCAGCAACTACCGCTGCCACCGACGCCGCAGCCTCTGTTGCTGCTGCTGTTGCTACATAATAGCGGTAGCCAGCCCTCGCTGGAAGCTTCATCATCTAAAGTTGCCAAGTTTCATCGCAACATCACGTACACACCCTTCACGTAGTCCCACATAATCCGAGCTCGGAAACTAACTTGGAAACAAATTAACGTTTTGTTACACGAGTATTACCTGCTCACAGCATGCGAATGCGAACTGCCTGCTTTTCGCTTTGTTTTCCTCATTTTGTTGCTCTGACAGATTTTTCGTGGAGTAATTTTTGAGATATCTGTTCTCTCCCTTGCAATCTGCACCTAATAAGTTACGAGTGTATTCTCTACAAAAACTGTGAAAGCTTCTCTTTGCTTGTATTCTCTGGAAAAGAGGTCGTGTCTAACTGATGAAACGCGCAACTCACAGTAGTAAACGAGTTTTTTCAGAAATGCACACAATTTTGTGCATTAATAGTAGAATTTTCTTTTGAAAATGAACTGCTTTCAACACATGTTTTTTTATTGTTCACAAATATGTATTGGCACAACATTATGCTATTTCATTTCACTATGTTATTTAAAAAAATCAAATAAAATACCGATTATTATTACAAAATACAAAACCTTTTATATTTGTAAGCTACAAATAACACTCTCCTCATGTTGCAATTTTAAGCTGTTAATTATATTAATTGAAGTATTTGCGATAATTTTTATTCATCTTCCAGAAACTGGATTCTAATTTTATTAAAACAATATAATCCTTTCATATTAATCTGGGCGGAACATGATATTTAATTTTTTAATTAAAACACAAGTAATTGTAATCCTGATGTTAGATAGGATCCACACAAGCACACTTGAATACTTTCCACATTTCAGTCCAGAAATTAGGATATTAGTGTCTATGTGCTATCAATCCTAAATAAGTTATTTGAATAGCAGTTATACGACGATTTTCCATGATTTCTTTCGTTTTGCTATTAGAAAAAATATAATAATATTTGTGTTGTAGATTAAAAGCCTTTCAATAGATTATTCATTTATTATTCTTAAAATGATTACATTTTACGTTCTAGTATAATACGAACTCTAGATACAAATTACTTATTCGACCATTCAGCAAAAACAATTGTACCTCGACAACTAACATAACCCCGGGTGCTTCGTAACAACGTAACTTCGTAACTTGGTTTTATTCTCTTGAGTAACATGAATACCATCAATTTGTTATAAAGAATTAATTCGGGCCAGTATCAAGAAATTGAAGAGATTACTTCATTAAGTATAATTAACTTGATAACGAACGGAAACGATTATCTCTCCTCATTTATGTCCGATAAGGATAACAAATAGCATATATATTCATTATTTACTTTACTCTTTAAGAAACTAGTGGTGATACAGAAGGGCAATACTTTCTCTTACTGTTAGTTTCCTAATTTCTTTAGTCTGTTTTAGCTTTTCTGTTTTGCCCCACACTCCCCCAAACAGCTACCTACTGCGTCTAAAAGATATTTCCCCCCATAGAATTCAAATACGACAGATGCGACATGACGGACCTATATGAACATTTTCATTGAATAATTTGGAGCTGAGCTTTCTTGAGAAAATGTCGTTCGAGCGTTTCTAAAAATTCTGGGCTTATATTCACAGAAAAATTTTGAGATCTCGAAGAACGCCTTAAGAAATCATTTGAAGCACTTATACTTACCAAAACAATGACGTATAAAAAACGCCCGTTATGTAAATATTAACTACGAGAGAATATTTTTAAAATATTGTATCATTTTAGAAAAATACATTAAAATTTATTTTTAGGTGCCTTCCAGCGGTACAATTTACAAAAGCGAAGACCAACCATATTTTTTTAAAAAAAACTGAAAATCTGTAGTGGCTGGAATCACTCAAATCAGAAATATAAACTAAAAAAAGAAAGAACCATTTGAAGTTGATCTCTAGTTTTTCGTTGAATCTGGTATTTTATTTTTAAATATTATATTTTTCTTACTTTAAAATGAAAAATGAGCGACCTATTATATCTGTAACGATAATATATTAAGAGATGGTTTTGCTCTCTCTCTCTATTTTAATCTTTTCAGTCAGCACATCTATGATAAAATTTAAATATTTTTTTCCAAGATACAGTCTGCAACATAAAAATGTATAGAAGTGCAAGCAATCTGAGTTCTTTATATCCCTTTTCATTTCAAAGAAAATACCAAATTATGAGCGTCCTACATTTTCCAGAACCTCGTTACTTCATATAACGTGGTCGTTCTGTATCATCTCGCACTGCAGGCTGGCACGGAATGTGTCAAGAAGAGTGGAAGAGCAGCAGTCGCTGGAACTCGTCTTGTCTTTTTTTTCGCGTGGACTGCAATGCTTGTAAGCGAGCGTTTCTCGATTCTTTCATAAGTTCGAAGATTGCGCCTAGAGCCTATTGGAAGTGGCGGCGATGGCGACAGCGACGGCGGTAGCGGGGGCGGCGATGGTAGCCGAGATTCTTCCGTCGAGCAATATTGAGTCCACATCCCGAGGGTATCCGCCCTACACTGGATAAGACTGGGTATCCGCCCTACAGTGGGGAAGACTTTCATTTTAACCTCTGTATTGTCTGGCCAGTATGAATGAGATTTTTAGAATTCATTCCCAAGTAGGGAACTCTCTGCAGAAGTTGAGGGAAAGTTCAGCGCTTTGGCTACGGGGAAGGGGTCGGGTGGGGCGAAGCGGGGCGTGGTGGCCCAGCCCGGCCCCCTCGCGGAGGCCTCGATGACGTTGTCGGCCTCTCGCGGGGGCGAAGATGGAGGCGCGGTGGGGGCGGCTGGGGGGCGGGCCGACCGCCAACCAGTGCTTTGTCTGAGTCGCGGTGCGAGCGCCAACTTCGTCCGCGCAACTTGCGAGCTGACTATGAATAATACGTGAAAGATAGGCTGCACTAAAGCCATTAACCTATTGGCGTGGAGCGCGGGTGTGCGGAGGCGACGGGGGAAGGGGCAGTGGAGGCGGCCTGGGGCGGGGGCGGGGCGGCGGCAGCGTTCCCAGCATCCGTAGAGTCTTTTATTTTCTATCTGTGACAACTCGCATCCTTCCTCGCGGGGCTCGCTAATCCGGGCCCGGCATTATCAGCAGTCGACGCGGCCTGGTCCTCACTCTACCCTTTCCCCGCTACCTCCCCCTCTCCAGCCGTTGCCTCAGCAGCGCTCCCCGCCGGCTTCGTTCCGCACAGGGCTTGGCTTAACTCTTCCCGTGGGTTCATGATCAACGGGGTTCCGCCGGGCGGGACTTAGCGTCTCTCGATACCCAGCATTATCTTGTCGGCGTGCCGGTTTGCCTAGCGCCCCTCCCCCCTCGCCGCCCCCGCGAGCCCCTTCGTCTCTGCCGTCCCTCGCCACCCTCACAGTCGACGTCGCTCTGCACGCTGCTCTGCTTCGGTCTGACTACTCAGATGCAGTTTTCTGATGATCCTGTCGTTCTGGCTGCTTCAAGGTTTTTTTCCCATCAACACTTGTTACGTACTGAATTGAAACTTATTTTCCCATAAACGTCTAGTACGGTATCATATAATTCAATATTTTGTATCTTCGTTTCATTTTTGGGTTACTATTACATCTTTGTTCTTCCTTACTGAAATTACATTTTGTTTTAACTGACACTTTCTAAATTCTTCTTCAAATACTTTAAACGAACCCATATTAAATTAGTTTATTACGTTTTACTTTCCCTAATACCATTCCATCGATGACACTCGTTCCATACCCTCGTAATACCATTCCCTCGTCGCTGACAAGTACAAAGAGCTGATTCGTGGCTTTTTGGTCAATTAAGATATGATTCATTAATCACTATCTTATAGAGGGTACGCAATGATTTTAAACTGCCTAACCTTTCATCTCAATTTGAAAACATCCACGCATTTCAAGGGATTCAATACCACAACCCCAGAACACATGTTGCCGCCATTGCCATCCGCATTATTGAAGTGGACAACATTTTACTCTGATCATTTAATACATCGCTTTCATACATTACTAGGGCCCGGATTTTCATGACCTAAATATCAGCGAAACATGCAAGCATTTATGATCTAAAACCTATATAAATATGACCTAAAAAAATAAAATATGACGTTATACAAGTTAATTTTTTAAAAATTCGTGTTAATTTTTTAGGTATAACAAATACAAAATGCACTCAAGAATAGATTGTGAGTACGGTACATACGGCTTGCAGTCTTTGGAACTAACTAGCATTTTAAAAAAATGCTTGTGTCTGTAAAGCAAATCAAGTACAGTACAATAAAACCCATCAAACCAAACGACTTGCTTTACTACTGCATAATTCTTGTTTGAAATAATCCTTTTCCTTCTCCTTTGTAGTATAATTTTTGAGTTTGTGACAAAATCACCTGATACATTGTCATGCAAGACACATTTTCAAGCCTTTTATTCTTGTGTCCTTAAAAATATGACCTATGTATGCATTTGGGGCAAAATCTGGCTAAAATATGACCATTTATTAAAAACAGTCCTTAAAAATATGACAAATATATGCATTTATAGCAGAATTTGGCCCACATATGACCTTTCACTAAAATCTCTGCAAATATGACTTTATATGCACAATAAAAATACGTTTTCCTGATCGACAATACCTGGATTCGTGCATAAATTGTTTCAAAATTCACCCGAAGGTTCAGAAAAAATATATGACTTGTCATTAAAATCCGGGACCTATACATTACATTGCCTAATATTCATGACCATTGCACTGATGAACCACCCTACGTATTTCTGCCTCCCTTTCAATACGTATTTTGCATCCTCGGTCTTCTGCGAACTTCACCCCTTGCTCGTGCATGCGTTCCCAATCCAAATCCCAGGGCCACCCACTGCATCTTTGAAATGTCACGGATCTTTAAGAAGGATTTTGCTCTTCGTCGCTTTGAAACTTTCGCCTCTCTCCGTTCTACTTACCCCTCTTTTCTGCCGATTCTTCCCACACCGGTTTCAGTTTTTGTTTCTTGTATGGAGGGTGTTAGGGTTTTAAGAGATTTATATGTGGAAATGATAGCGTCGAAGAAGCTGGAGCGCGGAGTGCTGTAAGTGCAAAATGATGTGTTGGCTAAGTCGTCGGGGATCAGAAGCACCGTCCACGTTTCTTATCCGCATCCCACGAACGCGGGCTCGTGAGCCGCTGAGGGTTCCTGCGCCGCTCCACCTGAATGCCGCTACTAGCTACGGCAGCCAAGAGGCGGTAATCATAATCGTTCTTTATATGAAAAATATATTTTAGAAATGAAAGTAGATTCTTCCTGAGCTTGTCACTGCTGTTACTTTATAAGGATAGATGTTTTTAAATAATCATTTGCTTCGAAAGATTAGTAAATACATATTTAATGGTATTAGGGAGTTTTAGCACCACGCATAAGGTAGCGACGTTATGCACTAACAGTCACGTGACGTACCTTGAAGTCATAACGTCTTACCTTAGGCCTAAGGTACGACCTTATAACTTCATAAATAGTGCACGCCTTTAGGACTCTCTACGGTCACCTTACAAGCGGCAAAATGGCCGCCTGAAAACAGGAAACATTGAGAATTTTTCCATCTCTGACAAACCGATTCTCGTATGTGAGACTGTTACAATTATTCCATACTAACTCTACAACGCTGGAAAGAATTAGCAGGAAATTTTTGGAAAGTGATAGGAAAGAAATTCGCGAAAAAGAAGTTGAAATCGTATCTTCGGGATAGGTTATATCTTACTCTCATAATGAACGCTGATTGAAAATATTTCCTATGTTCTCAAGAATTGTCGATTCAAACTTCTAGAGTGCATACCCATCGCAGAGAGCCACAAAATCTAAAACTCCGAACACAATGTACATTTATTATACTCTTGTCTCGTTTCGTAGTTTAAAAGTCTCACCGCTAGCTCTCTGATATATTATGTAACTTCTTTGTTCAACGCTTGAAATGTTTCTTGAAATGCATAACGAAATGACGCAATTGCTAACACTCTTCTCAGTGTTGTTCATTATGACCGTATAAAGTCGTTAGGCACGTGATCATTAGAGTTTAAGGATATCTCCTTACGCCACGCCCGCCTTAATTACATTTCTTAAATTACTTCCACCGTTTTGGATAGCTAATATCAAATTTTACGAAGCTGACACATGTTTCTTAATGAGGACTATTAGAATCTAAGTGACCTGATCTATGGTCTAGCTAGTGAATAGAATTAAACAAGTTAGGTTTCAGGAACCCTAGATTTTAAGTTAGAAAAAAGCAAACTAATGTAAATAATATATGCAAAATAAATTATAATTACTACATAAATATCAGTCTGACACATTTTGCATGAAGAATAGTAGGAAATTTAAACAAAAATTATTGCTCATTGCAGTTTTTGCAAAGTATATAAATCATTACCATATTTGTATCGTAATTCCTTTTTACAAAACTCGGTAGTTTTCAAATTCGGCATATCGACCTCGTTTTATAATTGAATCGTTTCTTTTTTTAAACCACTCAAGAACCAAAACGGGGTTAATGATTGAATATTCTACTAAAAAGATATGCATACTTTTTTATTTAATTAAAATAATTGAAATGTATACTACTCTTACCAATCAAATACAAACTGCCAACCAAAACGATTATCCTGATACACATTTTTTGGTTTTCCCGAAGTTCACAACAACGCTTGGTTGGTTTTTGAAATACCCGATTCAATCCTCCCAGCTCATATTGTAATAATATGGCTTTCGTTTCATATTTTGTAAAGAACTATTAAATGATAACTTTGTTGAATATCTCAGAATTGTAAATATTAACAATGGAAATATTTCAGAAATGTAATAACGAAAATGAGTTCTTATTTTACTTTCCATTTTGTCTGTGTAATTATGTAATTACAATAAGGTACAATAATTCCTTCCTGAACAGCTTGTATCTTACTTCTAACATTCTCTCTCCCTCCCTCTCTTTCTCTCTGTCTCTCTATATCTGTCTCTCTGTCTCTCTCTATATCTGTCTCTCTCTGAGTCTCTCTCCCCCCCCCCTCTCTCTCTCATTTGGTTCTTGAGCAACAATTGGAGATCGTTCAAGAGTTTATTTATTGAATTCAGTAAACTATTCTTCACATCTTGGTTTCTGTATTTTCATATTGTTTCATTATACCTCTAATAATTAAAGTAGTTATTCAGTTATGCCTGTGCGTTTCGTGGGAGTGAGTGCCTCTCGCGATGATCTTAGTAAGGCCACCAATCGCGCAGTTTGCACGCTCGGCATCCGCGGAAGGAAGCCATTTTGAGAGCGGAGGCGCGTCAATCGCGAGACGCTGCGTGCCCGCCACCCCCACCCCAGCCGCCCACGCGCGTCCCCCGAGCCTCCGCAGTCGCCCCTGTCACTCGCGCGTCGCCCCGCCGCAGCCCCGGCGGGGCACTTGCGCTGTCATCGCCGCCCGCGCGCTTGTTTATAGACGCCCTGCCCTCCCCTTGCCGCGCCGTTTGGCCTCGCCCCTCCCATCCCCTCCTCGCCTCGCCCCCAGCGCAGCTCCTCTTGAGCGCCGTAAAGCGACCTCGCTTCGCCTCGCTCACTTCGCTCGCTCCCTTCGCCCCGCAGCCATCGGCACGCCTCTGCCATCGCCGCCGCCACTCCATCTATCGCTGTTACAGTATACCAGGTACTCGTACCAGGTACTCCATTAGCTTTCCTGATAACGTCACTTTTATCACCTGTGACACCCTCTTCTCCATCTTCAATTATTTCGCCATTTTCAGGGCGTTTTCTTCATTTCTGGTGTATACTTTTACCTCTTACCTTTGTCACTCATTTATGGAGCTGATATTTCTCTCTATTCAGATCTCCCTATAGGATGCGTTCAATTCTCTTATTTATTTGCAATTTTTGCCATGAAGTCTTTCGTACTTCGCTACTTCAGCGCCGCAGCTGTCATTGCATCAGTCTCACATATTTAGTGATAGCCTGTTTATCGTCATCCAATCTAAAAGATCTCCACGACGTTGTAAGCAACATTGCTGTAACATTAATGGTAAAATATATCTCCTCTATTTTTGCTACGTACTTCCAGAACCTTTTCTCGGCGTCATTCTACCACCGCTTCCGCCGCAACCTCGTGCCATCCCCGCCACCCTGAGCGGGAGCGCGTGTCACGGGCCGCCGTTATCGGTCGCGGCACAGGCTTCGAGAAGTTTCCACGCCCCCCTCCCCGCCTCACCCTACGCCGCGCAACGGCCCTGCCCTCTCTTCGCTCCGCCTCGGCGCTTCCCGAGCCCTCTCGGCGCCTTCGGAATCCATCTCGAGGCGCCGCAGCCGCCGCTCGTACTCGAAACTGCCGCTGCCGCGTCGCTCGCTCACCGCACGGCTTGTGGTTCTCGGAAGGCTCTTTCTCCCCTCCCACCTCGTTGGCAAGGCGGGCTCACTGCGTCCGGTATACTCACTGACCGAGCTCCCTTCTCGCGCTTCCGGCACTGGGCGGCGTATTAATTTTTAAGCGTCGCTTTATCAGTCGTTATATCTACTGTTCCAAACTGCCTACGTATGGAAATCACAGTTTTCTGGGAGGTTTTCAAGATTTGTCATTCCGCATGATTAGTGCGTTCTTTCTAATTTAAAGTGAGTGTGAATTGGTGCCGTTATGACGTCAAGGTCTGTTTGAGGTCCCTCAAATGTTTACGACTCAGCCACAGTAGATGCCGGTACGAAGGCTTTGCGAGGCTGAAGAGATATTTCGCAGGATTATCTTTTACGGCCAAATATAAACTGGCTTACACTTTCGTTTCAGTTTCACGAAAAAAACGCAGAGATTTTTCACGTGACAGTCAGATACTGGTGTATACGGCGGGTTGATTTTTTGCTTATTTTAGAAGGGAGTTAATTCGCTTGTTTGATGTAGTTGGTTGATCGCAAAATGCGCACATAAACGCATTTAGCAGAACTCTAAAAGTAATGTAGGTCGCGCGTGGTGTATTACAGTTTGTCGCCATACGTGTTCGTGACACGTGGCCTACATCGGCCTTTTCCGCACACGTTCGTGTTAGAATGTGTAAAGTGCAGTGGCTGTTGCGGTGCGTGCCCACTTGCCGGTATCCGGACTACCCGAGAGCTTCCACATTCACAAGCGTACATCGCTCACTCAGAAAGGCTCCTCACTAGCTCCCACACGCGCGTCCATGTACAAACACATAGACGCGCTCGCTGCCGAAGCACCCACGCGGCTCCACAAATTGTGCGGGGGTTGACAGACCGATTTTCCGCGCCGCATCCGATATTCTTATTCCTCCACCTTCCGCCTCTCGGCGACGACCCGAGTCGAGTAGAGGCGAGCGCAGGAGGCCCGATCGCCTGGATTCTCGCAGCTTCTCGTTTTCACGACTGCCAACATATAGACGGGGGTTTTATTGAGAAGCGCCCTCTCGTTTTGATATGCATGCAAGTAACAGCACAGGAGAGGCGATTCGTGTTTCTGCAGTTCTTGGTTTCAAGATTTTGCTCAAATATTCTAGCGAAAATGAACATTACATGGGAGTTTTTTTTGTTTTTTTCTCCCTTTCAAAATTCAAAATTTATTGCTTATTTACCCTTGAAAATAGATTTTTTTACATAGGAGTTTTTTTTTGTTTTTTTTTCTCCCTTTCAAAATTCAAAATTTATTGCTTGTTTATCCTTGAAAAATAGATTTTATTACATGGGAGTTTTTTTGTTTTTTTTCTCCCTTTCAAAAATTCAAAATTTAAGTAGTATATGACTTAGTGTAGGGATCACAGAATTTTGAAAATGTGCACACAATTCACTTTTCCCCATAGCACGTCATACGCAGTTTTTAACTGTTTTTTGACGTAAAATAAATAAATAAATAAATAAATAAACATTTGTGGATGGAAATAATTCTTTACATGAGAAAGTGGATTGAAAATAGGTTTTGTTTTCACTTCACTTTTGCCATATTTTTTATAGATAATTTAATTTATTTTTTCCATTGGATGCTTTGACTGATTATAATCTGTTTATTTTGTGTCGTTTATTTAATTTATTCTCTGCGTGTATTTTTGTTACCCACTTTATTGTTTATGTATGAAATATTTTCTTTATTGTATCTCAGAATTCTGTTAATTTGCTTTATTCAAAGCTGGGAATCTCCGGGTACTAATTTATATATTTTAAAAAATCCTTGCTTGGTATAAATTACTCCATTATATAAACATTTTACAAAGTATCTTTTGATATCGAGTGTCTAAAGTTACAAAACTTCTTCTACGTCTTTCTTATCTAGTTCATCATCATCCTCACAATCCAATAAAGTAGTATTACGTTTGCTCTTGAGATGAACGTTATTCTTCATTTATTCGTGAACCCATTTCAAGGCCTCCGTTTTTAAAACAATGAATTTTGCCATACTTTGAATCCAACAGTATCTCTCACTAAACAGAAGATTTGAGGAATTTGTAGCCATTTGCAGAGACTGATTTTATGTTACAACTGTTGGCTTCAATATCAATTTTCTTAATGGTCATTTGATATTCTCAGCTATCAAACTCAGAATATTAATATAATCTTTCCTTTGAAATCAGGCTACAGTTCAAGAACCCGGCTACAAATAAATTACTGGCTACAGTGAGATAAAATACGATATTTATTCATTACGTTTATCCTAAATTTTATCTGGTCTTGAATTGTGCAATTTGAAACTGATCTGAGTAATTTCGATTCCGAGCATTGTACGTAGTGTGTTGTTGGCTACTTTTAGTTACGTCTACGATTCGCCTGAACAACATTACATTCATTCTTATCAACTGTAAATATTTGCTACAATTGCAGCCTTCAGTATTGGGAACCTATTGCATATCTCTTTTATATAACTTATTTGCGTTTTAAAATTAGGTAAGAGGTTAATTAATTAATTTGTTTCCTAATACTTCAAAAATTATTTGAAGATAATGATTTCAATAATGATTTCTCTATTAAATTATCAAGGAATAATACGATTTTGAAGTGGGTGAGAACTCCATAATTAATATAATAATTAACTAATACATACAAAAAATTCTTTTGGTTGAAAATATTTGACACAAAATGGTAAATTTACTTAACTGGGAAAAGTTTCATTATCAGGGAAGTGAAATGCAAACAAATATTTTCGTGATTGTCAAAAATTTCGAAATTACGTTCCCTTACACATTCCTAAAAAAGTAGTTTTCAAACATTGCATGCTCCTACTTTATTCTTGCCCCGAGAACATAGTAAGCAGGCTATCTTTTCAATAATCCAAGTAGAATTTCGCAATTCTCATTATACAGTAATCGACCAAAAGCTTCACTTTCTGTAAAACAATAAAAGAACGCCGCGTGGCATCTTCGCACGACAGTTGGCAGGCTTGTTCTTCGGGTGGGGGCGCGCACGTCGCCTCTTTCGCAGGTTCTGACCCCGTCGCTTCGCGTTTGCGCAGCCTTCTTTGCATTTTACGGTGCCGATACCTCACTCTCCGCGGCCTTGATTTGAATTTTCTCCCCCTTCTGCTGCGGTGCCGTGTTGAAGGCATCAAACAGGTAGCGCGCCCTGATTATTGCCGTAAAAGTGTAAGGAGGAAACGAGTATTGTAAACAATTCAGCGAGCAGCGGAAAAGGCAGCCCGCCAAAAACACGGGTAGTACATTTAAATATTGGGAAGTCACGCAACAAGTTTTCTCGAGAGAGGGTGATGCCAGGGGTGGTGGAGGCGTGAGCGACGGGGAAGTGAAGGCGGGGGCAAGGGCGGGAGTGGGTGCGGGGCAACGGGGTGGCGGCGGGGGCGGTGCTGGCGGAAGGCGGCGGGTGGGCGTGCAGCGGCTTCGGTCTTCATTAGCAAGTTGCTCGGGATGTGTACGAAGTAGCCTGGCGCAAGTGAGGCTAACTGCTAATGCCTTGAAAGTGAGAAGTGGCCGACATCTCGTCGGCGGGCTTGGTTGTGGACGTGATGCCGCCACACCTCCCTTTCAACTTTGCATTGTGCTGTGTTACAACGAAAGCGGAGGTTATTGCGAAAGCTGTAAGGGTAAGATAAAGGTTGAAGGGGGTGAATAATAACTATGGGGGTGGAAAGAGGTGCGAAAAATAAATGTATGTGTCAGGAGATGAATATGGAGTGGCAAGGTCTGGAGATGGAAATATACTAATGTTTCAGAAATAGAAACAGCAAATAAGCGAGAGAACTGAATGAAGTAATCAGTAATTCAGGGACAGGGATCAAGAATGATAGATAGTTAAAGAATTGCGAATTTAGAGAGTAACATTTAACATACATTATGTAGGTTTTGAATTAATGTATTCACGTTATGGACTGTGGAATATTGATTTGAATCGACAATGATGGAAATGATCGATGATAGAATATTAATAGATCGGAGGACAAGAGGGATAATATGAGCGTCGCAACTGACCTGGTTTTCAGGAGTGGCAATGAGATGCGTCGAATGCATTCCCAATGAAAGCGCGTCATAATAAGTACAGTGTTCCGAGAGTGGAATAGTGCAGAGGGGCGAGCCCTTCGTAAGGAATGGCTGAATGCGTTCTGGACAGGCGCAGGCGGCAAAATCTGTGAACAGCGCGGGGTGCAGTCCGGGAGGGTGGAGTGGGCGGTGCAGGTTTTTCCTTGCTGCCTCCCTCCACCCGCCAGACCGTTCTTGACGTGCGTGACTCATCGTGATAACGACGGCGAGTCCGAGAGCCCAGAGAGCCCAGTCCACTCCATTCCACTTCACTCTACTCTACTTCGCTACGCTTATTCATGTTCTTCGAGAAAATTATTTATTCCTCCGTCGACCTTTACATTCGCGTTTCTTTTTCTTACACTGCGACCTCCTCTATGCCCCTTGTGCGTCGCATAATGCGCGCGATATTGCGAATGAGTTTTACACTTGTCAAGGCTCGCCTTTTATTGCGTTGTAATTGGCTTTTTCGTTCCTTCATGGCATGAGTGTTGCCCATGTCCTTCAATGTTTTAAGCAGGCTACTTTTTCCCTAGGTCGGTCTTCATGGGATTTTGATCGACAATAGAGTTATTTTCTATTTATGAACAAAAGTAAATTAAAAGAAAAAAAGAAAGATAAAAGAAAAGAACTTGCCCAAAGACATTTTCAAGTTAATTTTGCTATAATAAAATTACTTTTGCTATAATAAATTTACTATAAACTTGGTCGTATAATAAAGAATTAAATACAATCGCATCATATCCAATATTAATGCATTATAGATATGATTTAGAGCATTCATAAAAAAATATGTGTAGTTTAGACAAGTTTTACAAGAAATAAGAGAGATGTGATGTTGTCTTTTAGGTTACTGAAAACAGTGAAAAACAGCAACTTCCGAAACAAATCCTAGGAGGTTGAGAAGCGCTGTAACGGAACACGCAATGCTAAGTAGATGTTCTTTGAAGATAGAATTCCTTCCGTGCTGTGTTCCAGAGGGAAAGATGGGAGGTTGGTCGACAGCGGTTAAACCGCGCTGGAACACAGATACGAAACGTGTGCGTGATTCAATCTGATTCAACATAACAGTCCTCTTTTCCTGATTCATCTCTTGTCAGATTGGATTTTTATTGGAGTATGCAACTCGGTCCCCTTTATGGAACAGGATAGCAAACGGCACGCAATGATATAATTGAATTTTCCCTGTCAGCACCCTGGTCGCAGAGAATGACTATTTTGAGTAGAAAGGGAATGGATGTACACCTTATTAGAATTCATGAATTCTTGGACACTGACATAAAAGTGTTGACGTTGCTTGATATGAACTCAGAATGTCCTAATGGAATAAATATAACTCTCATGGGTGTTTTCTTACAAAACATCAACTTGAATCACAAAATTACAAGTATTTTTGCATGTATTTTAATCCCTGTGGTAAATTCTGTTTTTTAAAAAATATCATACACCTGAATATGCTATTCCGAGTGTTTCTCTCGTAATTGATTCCTTGTCTTGTATTACAATTAATTAACTTTGGGCTGAAAACCTGTATGTTATTAAATAATGAATGGCAACATTTTTGAGTTTGTATGTAACATTCCCAGGAGGGAAAGAGGAATGTTATTTGTTAAAACCCTTGGCATTCTAGAGATATTTCATAACCACTGTGCTATATTCGTTTTTTTTCCGTGTCGAACTACGAAATTTTAGCAAAGCGTGCATCCGCAGGAAGTAGTCCAGAAACAATATCCGCGAAGCTTTGAGTTGCAACCGATCGTTAACGTGTCACGCCTATATATATATATATATATATATATATATATATATATATATATATATATATATATATATAGGGTGAGTCACGTAACTGTAGCACCTCCTGTAACTTTTGAACGGTTGAAGATATTGAAATGCAGTTTTCACGGAAGTGCATGAGAAAATAGGGCTAACTGATACGTGTATTTATTTCTATTTTATCACATGTATTTTACGAGATATTTGAGGTAACTTTGTTTTTTCAAATGGAACTATACATATTTTTTCAGTCTATCACAAAGAGCGTAAAAAGACGAATCCAATGATATTCATATTGTCGTATGTCAGATAAGGATTTTTTTGAGAAATTTTGATTCTTTTGCGACCAGTTCTTAACGGATATTTTGAATGTAACATACCGCCACAGAAGGTCACGCAGCGTTCCACCAGCAAGCGCGCGCTCCGGGAAGGGAAGGTATCTCAGTATTTCAAGGTACAAAACATATCCCAAATATTCACAAAACTGTTGTAGTTTTTTCCCTGAACTCTGCTTTCCATCCTTCCCCATTTCCCGATTTTTTTAAGTAATGGAAGGATTAAAAATGAGGATTTATCGTAAGTATGTATGGTAATAAAATTGTTTATTACTTCAACTGTAGTTAATGGGATTTTATATCACAGGTTATTAATGGGATCTTGAAACAAAACATAATAAGAATAAATACTGACTAAGAATAAGGTAAATAATATTGCATATTCTGAGCAAACAATAATAATAATAATAATAATAATAATAATAATGATAATAATAATAATAATAATAATAATAATAATAATAATAATAATAATAATAATAATAATAATAATAATAATAAGCGTAGAATAATAACACGGGGATAGAAACATCCATTAAGATAATAATTAATCACTAAAATAAAAATATATTCCCAAAATATAGTAAACAATAGTAAATAAAGGTAATCACTAAGAGACGGACAAAACTACATTCAGTCTCTCGTCGACCTGTGAATCATTCTCGCTGGCCGAAGAAGGGAGAAGGGTTGTGGAGGGGGAAGCGCCCAGCCAAGGCCAAGGGAGTACACTGACGAAGGAGATTCTCTTTCTCTGCGGGAGGCAACGAGACAACGAGATTCTCGTATTTCGTAGGGACAGAGTATTCTCCTAAGCAGTCCAAGCCGGCCGAAGCTCGGAAGAGACTCGTGATCAAAACTGCTTAGTGTAGAGCAACGATTTCTTCCTAATTAATTGATTTAAAATAAAAACTCTATCGTAATAATGAAACGTTTCCTTTTACTTTCATAATATTGAAGTATTGCTTATCGTCGTACACAAGAAAAGTAAAAAATAAACAAATAAATTAATTAATAAAAAATAAAAAGAGATGGCTTACAGCAAAACTGTATTAAAGTGTATTCTTATTATTGTAAATGTTTTGTGTTACGGTGTTTACGTTTTGCATACTTTGTATGTCAATGAAAACCTCACAGAATTTAAACTTCGTAAAAATTGAATTATGAAATAATAATTATTGATTCCATTGAAGAGAACCTTTTCTTAGTGTCCTTCATCGAGCTATCTCCCATCTGACCTGAGAGATGACCTAAACCTATCTTCGTATTTCGCACGTGGAGAGGCTGTCAGTCAACGTATGCACCGCGTCATAGGCGTAGGACCGTTTCTTCCCTCCCCGGCCCCTCCTACGGTGAACCGAGGAAGCTTTGACACCTCGATACGATAGGAGCGTTCAGAATATTTGGGATAGGTTTTGTATCTTGAAAAACTAAGATCCCTTCCATTCCCCGAGCGCGCGCTTGCTGGTGGAACGCTGCGTGACCTTCTGTGGCGGTCGGTTACATTCAAAATATCCGTTAAGAACTGGTCGCAAAAGAATCAAAATTTCTCAGGAAAATCCTTATCTAACCTATAACAATATGTATATCATTGGATTCGTCTTTTTACACTCTTTATAATAGACTGAAAAAATATGTATAGTTCCATTTGAAAAAACAAAGTTACCTCAAATATCTCGTAAAACACAAGTGATAAAATAGAAATATATACACGTATCAGTTAGCCCTATTTTCTCATGCACTTCTGTGAAAGCTGCATTTCAATATCTTCAACCGTTCAAAAGTTACAGGAGGTGCTAAAGTTACGTGACTCTCTCTGTATATATATATATATATATATATATATATATATATATAGAGAGAGAGAGAGAGAGAGAGAGAGATTTCTCGTTCATAAAATCGAGCGAGTCTTGAAGGTCTAAGTGTGTGGAGTACGCCGTATAAATCCTTCCCTTCACAATACAGTACCCATAATTTCCGACTTTGGCTTGTAAAAATCCACAATATATATGTGAAATTATATATTGTGGATATGTGGATATTGTGGATATGTATATATATATATATATATATATATATATATATATATATATATATATACATACAATGGATTTTTACAAGCCAAAGTCGGATATTATATACATATATATATATATATATATATATATATATATATATATATATATATATATATATATAGATAATATCTGACTTTGGCTTGTAAAAATCCATTATATATATATTGTGGATTTTTACAAGCCAAAGTCGGAAATTATGGGTACTGTGTTGTGAAGGGAAGGATTTATACGGCGTACTCCACACACAACACGTGTTCCTTCGGAAGCTTTTCGCTCGAATTTTGATTGAAGCGAGCTGAAAGTCTGTAGCCGACGATACTGGGGATGGTGAGGGGTAGAGAGGGGGTCCCGGTCCCGACGCGTTCGTCCCGCCTCGCTTCGCACCGCGCCACCGACGCTGTCCTGGCGCGAGCGGGCGCATACACAAAACAACGCCTCCTTTGGGGGGTCGCGCAAAAACATGCAGTTTTGCCTTGGGGCCGGGTAGCGGGGAACAAAAGCGGAGGTTCCTTTGGGCGAATCATTTGTATCGGCGCGCCGGCTGCCGCTGAAGGGGCAAAAATACGCCGGAACGTTGTCCTTAGGGAGGCGCGCGCCGCGAGCCCGAGCAAGGGCGGGGGCGCAGCACGGGGCGGGGAGGAGCGGGGTGGGGCGGAGCGGGGCCGGGGCGGGATGAGGTGGTGAGAGGGAAGGAGGGCAGGCGCGCTGCGTGTGGGATCCGAGGGAACGTCGGCTTAAGGTGCGAGTCTGTAGAGGGTGTGGTGATAACTGGTTAAAGTAAGAGAAGCGACAAAGAGAAATGTTTTCGTGTAAAAGGAGGGGAAGCGTTTCGTGGTGATAGATGAGAGATTAACGTGTGTGTTTCTGTACATTTTTTGTCGCGATGTCGTGGACCACTGGATTAAAATTTATGTTTGGTACAAGGGAAACACTTCCCTTGGGTAGCTCAACAATAAGCACGCTCGCTTTTTGAGTACGTAGATACGATTCCCTGTGGTGGCTCCCGATTTGCGTTTTAAGTCATCATCGTCGAGGCTTGATGGCTCAATATATTCAATGAAATTTTAATTTTTGAATCGTCCAGGAACAAAGTGTCAAAATCAAAGTATATTAATATTACAAACTTCTGCTTTACAGTAATATCCCCAATGTCATAGTATTGAACATTCTGAGATCAGAATCTCTTCATTCTGAAAACATTAGTTTTCTTTCAGTAGAACTTCTATTACTCAATTACCTTAATATGGGAAAATTTCGTCATTTATCTTTCTCTATCATATGTATAAAATTCGAGAACTCGTGGTGAACAGTTTTTGGTTATCTGAAATATTTGGAAATCAATAACTCTAGATCCCACCATGAAGTAATCGAGATGAATAAGTGCTAAAATTAGCCAATGGAACTTCATTTTTACTTTCTTGCTACTGCTGACGAGTATAAAGAAAGTATTGTAATGCTGCGAGAAAAACTGGCGAATTTGTTTATAGAAAAACTCTTATTGCCTAGCCCTGGTAACAAAAAAGTGCATAAATGTTGCCCCTATATACAGTAAATTACTTCCTCTAACACTTTATGTAGTTAGAATGCATGTATTGTGGGTCCTTGATAACGAAAAATTGATTGACGGCAAAACGTATGTTCACCTGTCGGTCCAGGCTCATTGCTGGCATTATTTTTAAACGATGTGGGGCGATGTAGGGACATGTATATCATGATTCAAAGTTTTATCAATATAAAGAAAATTAATCACTAACTTTTTTCATTAGACTTTCGTAATTGAATATCCTCATTTTCATGCGAAAGATACAAATAATTCATTATTCTACATTATCTGGAAATTGAACTTCGGACGATTAGTTGTATTAACGCTTCTCTCACCACTAAATTCGCAGGGGCAGTGAAACGTAAACGTACAAAAAATGGTTGAACGACCTTGATAAAAACCTGTTACTCTAATACAGGAAGAACTTGAGCGTCCTGCCGCCAGTAATAGTGTGTACTGCAGCGTCCCATTCGCCAAGAGGTCGGAGTTTGGGAAGGCCCGACGAAGCGAGCCGTAGGTGCGGCGGGGCGGGGGCGGTGACGCGCGGGGCGGGTCTAGCGCACCGGCGCGGCCCGTAACAAACGTGCTGGCGGCCTGCCATTGCATGCGCCGGCTGATTTATTCATGTGTACACCTCATAACAAGCGGCCGGCCGCCTGGTCTGCCGCGCTCCGTGCAGTGCCGTGCGGAGTAGGACGGGACGGGGCGGGGCGGGGCAGGGCAGAGCAGGGCGTGGAGGGGCGCGCTACCTGGCGCCGCGACGCTGGACCTGCCCGCCCCCGAGGACCTGGGTGCAGGCAGGCGGACGGGTGGGTCTTGCATCTCACTCTCGCCTCGCTGCCCTGGAACAGTCTCCGGGACTCTCTCGCTTGCAATTCTGCGGTCCCGCTGTATCGCTGAATTCCCGCCGAGCTCCCCCTTGTCCACATGTCATGATGTAGACCAGGGATTCTTAAATCCTGGGTCGTTGGAGCGCACGGAGGACTTCTGTGAAACATCGAAATGGACAAACCATTTTTTGAGTAAAGCAATAGCCATTGCAGCTTTATAATTAATCTTCTGTTCTCGTCTTCGAGATCTGGTGGATATTCTTGTCTTTGAGAATTTAGTGGATTATTTAATATTAAACGTTTTGTGCAAAATATATTTTATGCAAAGCCATACTTTATTATATAAATCATCCCCATTTACACGTTTCCACATTCACACGGCCTAACTTCTCCGGCCCAGACTCACTGTGCTCTAAAACTTCCGAAATTGTTCGTCAAAAGAAAATGTGTAAATCTGGTCTTGTGATTACTCTGTTGTTTGTGGGCCTGATGTTTTGGTACTGGTAAACACGTTTAACTGAACATGGCTTGCTTTGTGCATTCTACAATTATTTCATCCTTATACGTTGTGCAGAAAATTAAAAAAAAATGTTCTTTGAATAATACGGACAAATTTTGCCACCTTCATTATATACATGAGTAGCATGACTTTTCTCCTATAGTGGTAAATGTTCTATAATTAGGATTATCCTAATTAATAGTATTTATATCGTAATGATTCATTTAAAACTTGCGAGCGCTCGCAAAAGCTGGCAACATTGAACTCGAGACTTCGAAGAAGGCAAAAGGATGGCTGGTAGCTTTCGACAGAAACTGGCGCGTTGTTTAGGAGTAAAATAGCTCTTATTCTAGCTGACGTGGGATGTGTTTAGTGTCAAAAATGAAAGTTCTGAGAATTCTGTCGGATAAAATCGTCTGATAGAACAGTAAGTCATACTAATCAAGGGAAGTTTTTAATGTAACCTTCGAAACAATGAGTGAGAAGAGAGGAGAATTGTTTTGAGTGTATTAGCGATTCATAAAAGAGTGTGAATGGGGTAAGAAAATTGTACTTGGAAAAATGCTGTCAGGAGAGTAGGACGAGACGTCAGTGAAGACATGAAGCCTATGCAAGATAAGAAAGAGCCGGATTCATGGACTGAAAAACAGTTACGAGATTAATTTGTTATCTGGTATACCAATAGTATCATTTAATTTCAATGGAAAGGTTGTCAGGTCTTTTTCATAGCATTTGTAATGTTCACATGTATGTAGAAAATGTGATACGAATAAAAAGTATCAATGACATAATATTTCAATATGTATTCGAATGGTATCTTTGTTCCATTTGTTTGCAAAAGTGGCTGCCGGTTTGGCTTGCATTATTTTTAGCACAGTTTAAAATAAAATACACCGGTACTATAGACACTATTTAAATACTTGTAAATACTAAGGGTAGCTACTATACTGTGCTTCTCTCATTTACAGATGAAACTTGCAAAACATATTACGTGGTATCTTCTAATTGCTTCCTAGATTGTGTTCTTCAATAACATTCTGTTGATAATTTTTCTTTGAATTATTCAGCGAAGCCTATATATTTTCTGACATCCTGTAAAGAAATTGCTTTTTGTGTGTTAATCAAGGTGTGAAAGTACAAAATCCGTAAATAAAACATATGATATGCCGTTACTTCGAAGAAAACGGTGATTAAATGAAAATTTTCCTCTCGACTTTTTCATGGGACATTTTAATGGGTTGTTATCACTCAAATTGTAAACTGTTGTTTACCGTTATCTTTTGCACCTTGGTAGATAGGATTTGAATATTCATGAAATTATTCTAATTTTTAAAATATCTTTGTTATTTTAATGCAATGCGCTAATGAAATCTCTTTTGTTTTCAGGTAAGTTGCTCTCGCCAAAATAGGACGTCTCAGGAGTCGGTGAGTTAAGTGGCGTAAATCTATACATCAGTCTCCGTGAATGGGCTTTGGCTTATTTATCATTCCATTCACATCACAATATTGATTCACTCCCATTTTCGAGAATTGCGTGAGACAAATTGGCTTTTTGCACTGAATTTCGCACAATGTGGATATGCGCGCCCATAAAGCGCGGATTGGTCTATTATCGCGGCATAACCTTCCCTTGTGGTCATTCCTTGGACCTATAATTTGCGATTTAGGACGGACTATTTCGTTTCCAGCGTCTTAGAAGCCGAGGTAGACTGTTAGTTGCCATTCTCGAGCGTGTAGACGGAGCTCTGCGCCGGGAATAATCATAAAGATAAGGCGTAACGGCAGAGCTTTCGGCCGTTTCGTCTAGCCAAAGAGCGGAAGCGCCGAGAACGGAATGGAAGACGGGTGGTTTGCGGGGACTAGAGGGACCGTGGAGCCCTTCGTCCTGCGCCAGACGACCTAAGGGACGTTCAACCTTGCGGGTTTCCCACAGGTATGGCAGTCGTTTTTATTTTCGACCCCCTGCGTCGTTCCGGTGCCCAGGAAGTTCTCTAAAAATGGTGTCTGATGTGGTGACAGAAGGCCGTTGAATTACACACTGTGCGTTCTTGCGTGGCTGAGATGACACGGATAATATGACGTTAAAAGAAAGATAAAATACGGTTATTTTTGTGATTATAAAGTAGCAGTAACAGAGCCAGAAGTTTAAAAATAATGTTTGCTAATAAGAATACATATCAAAACTTTGAATGCATTGTTCATAAAATATGAAACATTTTTAGACCAATTATGTTCTACAACGAAGAGTGCTAGAAAAATCCAGAGTGGAAAATATAAATAATTCTTACTAGAAGAATAACGAGCTTCAGATGTGGTAGAGCGTTGTTCATTAATTTAGGAAAGAGAAAATAACTTTTATTCAAAAAGTACAGGAATTTGTTATTAATATTCATAGGATTTATCTACAGGGTGGAACAGCTAAGTGTTAACACCTCTTGTATCTCCTCAACCGCGCAAGATACGAAGATGCCGATTGGACAGTCGATTGCTGGAACAGGGGCTACTTGATTACAGCATACTTCGTCTTTGCGCTATTTTTTTACTATGAAGATATAAGGTCAACTTTGTTTTTTTAAATGGAACCCTATGCTAAATTTTAGCGTATCGTAATGAGCATAAAAGACGATTTTAAATATGTGTATATCTTTGTATTTTAGCAAATAGTTTTTTAGCAATTGATGTGCTTTTGTGACATATTTTTCCACTGAGACGCAGATTTTCTGTTCGACCTTCATGCTACCTAAATGGGGAACTTCGCGAGTCCATCCTTCAGACAAAGGCGCTCATTTACTTCAGCACAGTAGCAACTACTTTCTTCGATACTAATTTTGCCGAAAGATGACTTCGTACAAAGAAGACTCAAATGCTGCATTCAAGATTCAGGAAAGTTCTTGTTTTGCCACGCAATTACTATTCTGTTGTTTTGAAAACTGTGACAACACATTCTATTATCAATTGGGAGTAAATAATACAAAAATAAATGAACAATATCTTATTAATCATAATTTATTCGCAACTAACCGTCACGTACAAAGAATACACATTGACCAAAATACAAATAAAAACATACCAATTACATTGTTACAGAACAATGCTTTACTTAAGCATGTGCTCGAAGTGTTGTCCATCTGCTGCAATGCACATTTGCAGTCGCCGTTCGATGGACAAATGAACAGATGTGAGGGTGTCACTTGATATACCCGAAAGAGCTTCGGTGATACGTCGCTTCATATCCTCTGGCGTTGTTGGAACTTCTGCATAAACCTTATTTTTGACTGCCCCCCAAAGAAAAAAATCAAGAGGAGTCAAATCAGCAGACCGGGCAGGCCACTTTACTTCAGCACGCCGTCCTATCCAACAATTCAAGAACTTCTCATTTAATACTTCTGTTGCCACACGTGAAGAGTGAACTGGACAGCCGTCATGTTGAAACCACATGCACTGACGCGTATCCAGTGGTATCTCTTCTAATAATGTGGGTAGAACATTTCGAAGAAAATGTTCGTACATAATACCATTTAACATGCCTGGGATGAAGTAAGGTTTCACAACGAAATTTCCCACGATGCCACACCACACGTTAACACTCCAAGGTTTCTGGTGTTGTACTTGCCGAATCCAGTGAGGATTCTCTAATGACCAGTAATGCATATTTCGTAAATTCACATTACTGTGGTTAGTGAAAGTCGCTTCATCCGTAATTAGCACTCGTTTAAAAAAAAAAGGATCATCTTTCAGTTATTGCAAGGCAAACCGACAAAATTCCATGCGCCGTTCGAAATCCCGACCTCCGAGTGTTTGATGCAATGACAAGTGATACGGATGGAATTTGTTTCTACGCAATATGCGAAGGACGCTCATGTGACTCACACCACATTCCTGGGCTACATGTCGCGAACTAGCATGTGGATTGCACTGCGTCAATTCCAGAATAACCTCTTCATGTTTTTCGTCAGTTGCAGTTTTCTGCCTTGTCCTCTGTTTAGTGTTCCAACTTCCCGATTCCAATAGTTTCGTGCACATACAGGCAAAAAGCTTACGTGAAGGAACCTGACGATCAGGATACAGCTCTCCATATCGTTGCACTACTCTAACGGCATTTCTTCCGCATTCACCATACACTAGTAGCATATCTAACTTCTCTTCATTGGTGTACATGGTGTGACTGCTCTAAGAAACTGGTAGAAGGGCGCTATCATAACCCCAGCGGTGCATTTTATACTTCTGGCCTCCGCCCTGTTATCTACGTAGTACAAAACCTTCGATCGTTTTCGGAAAGTAGGCAAAACCATTCACGAGACGTTTTCCCTTAGTTTCTCAGCGGAGAGCACGGAAGGTAGAGTGGAAAAGTGCCATTTCAGTTCAAAAACACGTTACAAAAGCACATCAATTGCTAAAAAATTATTCGCTAAAATACAAAGATATACACATATTTGAAATCGTCTTTTAAGCTCATTACGATACGCTAAAATTTACGGGACGAACAAAGATGGGAGAAGGGAATTGTAAAAGAATGGAACTAAGGAGACGCCGGAAATAGTATGTGTTATGTGATACATTTAAAATGTTTACGAGAGATATTGTTGCAATACACTCCTTGAGCGTGCGTGCGCCTGTACTGGTTACATGGTGCCACCAAAACCGACGCAGAGGGCGTCCCCGGCGCCAACGCCGCGACGATCTCGACGCCGCCGCCACTACTACAGCAGAGGGAAGAGGCCGGGCGTCGCACGACGCGACGCACCACCTCCGTCACCTCCGTTATCGCCGTCACCACTGTCGCCTCCGTCGCTGCCGCCAACAGCACCAACGCCGCCGCCACCCCCACTCGGCCGGCCCTCGCGGCAGCGGACGTAATGGCGGTAACGAGCGCTCCACTCGACACACATTCGGGCGGCGCTCGACAATCAAGCATTAGCGCTCATAATGAGCCCCCGCCCGCGCGCCAGACGAGGGGTCCTCGAGCGGCCTCGCTGTGGCGCCGCCACCTCCGTCAGCGACGCCCACGCAGTCCTCTTGCGCGCCCTCTGTCGCCTCTGTCGTCTGCCTCCAACGGCGCCACCGCACGCGCGCCCCAGCGCTCTAGCAACGTCCACTGCCACCGCTCGTAGGCGGCCCAGTTCATCTTCCGACTCGGTGGCTTTCTTCACCATCAGTTTAGTTTCATCGCGACATTTCCATCGATAGGCATACTGCTATTATAATATGTTACTGCAATCTTCCCTAGGCTCTTCGACTTTGTCATTTTAAAATAAGGTTCTCAATACTAGCAAATCTATTTACAAATATTCATATGTAGGTCTGATGCCATCATTCCAGTTACATAATTTTTAGTCAAAATAATTTGTAAATTATGCGATGGCAAGAATTTTGTGTTGATTATTACGTAAGACTTGATATCTACAACTGCTTTCAGATATTGTCTTTTTGTCAATGTATTCCAATAAAAATATATGTATTTGATGCAAAGTTTTAGACCACATTCTCGTCGAGATGCGAAACTCCGGGATGCCGTCCATCATTACCCTTAGTTGCAGGAGAATTGACTAAATATGTCAATGTAGATTCAGAAAATATTATTTTTGAATTTATTGATCAGTGCTTTAGAATATTTCTTGTTGGCGATCAATGTAATGCTAGTTTTTTGTCATTTTCCTTCTTAGTGTTTTCGACACTGATTCAATTTTGTCAAAACCAAATATGTCCCATATGTCAGATGTTCAAGTTTTCAGGATGTGTAGCATTTATTTCTCATTACTCGTATAATTTCTTTCACCTTTTCTCTATTTTCTCTTTTTATTTTTTCCATTACGGAGTCTAGAATTTATGCCAATAAATTGTGCCAAATGGTGTTTATTCATGTTTGTCACTCTAAATACGCTGTGAAGATTATGTGAATATGCGTATCAAGGCGGATTCTAACGTCAGCCACAACGGCAGAGACGCGGCTCGTCCCGGATAGCCTAGACAATGCAAACTCCAGCCGCAGAAGCCTACGCAATCTTAAGGATGCGTAGGCTACTTTTATATCAGCATAGCCTGCTAGTATGTGCCTAATAATATAGCCGAATATGACCGGAAATACTTTTATCTACTTATGCGCATAGATAACTATTTAGCTTCATGTTTCATGTTTGTGAGAGTAATAATACTAAATAATTATTGATAAATTAATAAAATATAGATAAATTATAAAATATAGATGTATGATTTTGTCTAATGCACTTTTTAACGTGAATGACCTGATGAAAGATATCTAAATATATTTACTCTTTGAACACTGTTGTGCGTCCTACTGGTCGAGGACCAAGTCACAAGTCCCTAGCTGTGCCATTTGCTTTGGTCTCCTGCTGGCCCCCGCGCGCGAAGTGTCGTTAATTAGGCGTGACGTGACACAAGGCGCACGCGAGCCCTTCGGAGTGGACCGACGCGCCAATTTTCGTTCGCATGCCGACTGAATGAGAAAAGAAACCGCTGGGTAGGGGTACATGGGAAACCTCCTGGTCATCATCAACTCCATTGCCACCATCGGCATCACCATCACCACCACCTGCCACACCTCCATCTCTACCACCACCAGTGCCACCATCGGCATCACTATCACCACCACCTGCCACACCGCCATCTCTACCGCCACCAGTGCCACTAGCACCAACGTCGCCATCGCCATCACCATCGTCGCCACAGAAAACGCGCGCCTAATGATTGCAAAATCTGCGCCCGGGGCTGCGCTCGCCACCCCACCCCAGTTCGCTCCCGCCACTCCCTCGCCTGTCGAGAGAAAGCCATCTGATCTTGCGAGGTAGTATGAAAACTAACCTTAAATATAGCCCCCACCGACTTCCACGTCTCTCTGTACGTCTAATTTATCTTTCTAAACTATGCAAATGAGTCCGGGCATTCACTATCTGATGCATGCAAGCCACATGAGTAATCGAGTGCTCCGGGCACGCGCTACACACATGTGTGGCACCGGCCTCTTCCCGCGCCCCTTGGCCCAACCTCCGTGCCCGCAGCCTGCAACCCATGCGTTTCGATAATTTGATGCTTGGCTGCCGATTGAAATGAGATTCCTAACCGTCGGACACTGGGGAGCGAGCGCGTCCGCTTCTTGGCCGGGCCTTGTGTAACGACCGGCCCTCTCGTTTTTGCGCCGGTTGCTGCAAGGACGTTCTATAACTGGTGCTGTTACTAAGTACGCTGCTGACTTTTGGCAGTTTACCTGAATCCAAGGGTTGTTATTTTGGGCGATGAATTTTTCGCTTCGAATTGGGAAATCTCTATATTTGAAAGGGAATTTTTTGGGTCGTTCCGGACGAGTAAGGTGTTTAATATCCAGAAACCGTTTATATGTAGGCGGCACTTTACATGCCAATATCATATTATTTTCTAGAATTGCATGGTGTTTAACGATTATTAACTTATCAGAAGCGTTTTTCACACAAACTCATAACTTTAAAAAATTTGGGTGATGTAAGTTTACAAAATGAGCTATTGGTACTCACTGTTTTGTTAAGTACTGAAATCTACGTCTATAAAATGCTGAACTTTACAATTACTCTTCTTGCCAGAGCTTTAAAGGAAATATTTTCTGAAGATGCTATTTAGATGATAATCTGTATTCGAATTTAAAAATACTCTGTAAATGATGTATCGCAACAGTGTATTTACGAAATAATTTGTTAACGTAAAAATACCCTATTAAATTAAAAATACCCTCTTAATGATATCATCACTGTAGTAGACGCTTTTTATAAAATTTAGTTCATCTTGAAAATGTACTGAAGGCCGCGACGTTAATTATAGTAATATAAATATTGTGCAAAACTGATCTCATTTTCAGTCTCCATGTTCACTTTCTAGTGATTTAATTGATATTAACAGTGTCATAAAATTAAAATTTTGTTTTCAACATAAAAGCCCCATTTCAAGTGAAGCACATTAAAATTGACCAAGTCTAGAAATGTCAATTCGACTGAACAATTTTCACCAGCGACAAAAAAAAGGTATTTCAGTTTCCATCCTTGTATGCAATTTGATATTTGATTTGTTTTATATTCGCATATTTGCAATCAACTGAAACTTGTGCAAATTATAATTGCTTTGGTAAATACGGACAAAACATGAATGGATTTGTAATGAATTAAAAGAGATATTGCTATAACAATACATCATAATAAAAGGAAAAAACAAGTTACGGAAGGAACCTTGAGAGAAAAGAAGCGTAGACTTTAAACGAAAAAAAGAGAAAAAAAGATCACCAGGCCAGATCGATGCATTCTGAATTGAAGAAGTGACTAAAAAGCGTATCGCGACCACCGCCGCCGTTGGGACCTTGTTGGAGCCTGCGCGACTGCGTCACGCTAGGGGTCGGGGGCGTCGGCGGGGAAGGGGGCGGCTGAAGCGCGAGTGTCGTCCGTCACGGCAGCGGGCGCTGACACCGGCGCCGCCCGCGAGCCAATCCACGCCTTGGGAATTACCACTCCCGCTTTGCATACGCGTCGCACGGCAGCCCTCGACCCCGGCCCCGGCCCCGCCCCCGCCCCTACCACTGCTCCCGCCCCTCCCCTGCCCGTGGTCCCCAGCCTCGCGGCCGATGACGCCCACGTTGGTGACGCACGCCGCCACAGCCACGCCCGTGGTCAACGCGCGCTTTGCGACAAGTGGTTTGAGCTGAATAGAAGAGTTCTGATGGAAAATGAATTTCTGCTGCCCTCATTGAAAGACTGAGCTCTCAAGATTTTAACAAAAGCTCGTTGTGATTGAATTTAGAATGAAACATTTTACGTGTAAAAAATATTAATCCAGTCAGGTTTCTCCTAATATTACCATTAAATAAATATTTTAGTTTCTTCTTCAAATACCTGGGTACCTGTAGAAATGGATTGGGCTATCTCTTTATATCGAGCTACATCTCTGTATATGGAGCCGACGCCTCGGCTTGCATTGCGACGTTTCGGCCAAACGAAACGTCGCGATGTTTCGGTCAAAATGACCCATAGAATTGTTTTACGCGATTTACGTCCCAAATTGTATTTCAACGGAACATCGCTAAAAAATGTATTTTTCCGAGTATTTTTTATTTGCTTCCCAAATGTATCAAAACAACTCAAATGAGCACTTTCCTTCGTTGTAACAGGAGTATGTAAATTTGCTCTCTAGTGAATAAATCTCTAAAGGGTATAGCCGAATAAGGTGGTGAAAACTGCCCCAAACCAAACTGATAATCGCGATGCTCATATGAAAGAATAAAAAATGTCGTAGATTTTCAAAACACCAGCCTCTTAGGGCACTGTGTTGCAAAGATACTACCAGAAATGTGTTTTTAATGTTTTTTCAGCATCTATTACATGTATCAGGATGAAAAAATTGGAGAGACGAAGAAAAATAATTGAATTTTATGGTATGTTTGTCCACCAATTCTGACGCTAATTCAAATAGAAATAAATAAATAAATTTTTGAAATGGATTTTCGACCTGATAACGTTATCGATTTGGTTTGAGGGCAGTTGTCATCACCTTATTTGGCTATTCCCTCTTGCTTGCCAATTAATCACCCATTGGAAACATTTGGTGTTAAGTAACTACAGAATAAGTAGATCAGTTTCGGTGCAACGATGATTGGAAAATGAACCGAGACAAAATTGTTCATCTCATTCTACAAATAAGCTGGTATTATTCTTTGCTTTGCTTTTTATATTAATTTGTATTCTCAATTAAATGAAACTTTGTTGTTTTAATGATATTTTTTCTGTTAATTGTTTCTTTTATCGCTTTCTGATTATGTTGGACTAGTATATATTCTGTTGAACAAAAATACGTAATCGTAAATTTCCATGACAAACAATGCGATGTTGATGAAAACTTTATGTTTTAAAATAACTTTGACAAGAAAATAATATGATCTTGAAGTTAATAATACAATTTTACATTTATAGTAGTATTTATGTCTTTCTTTGCTCCTTCTTTCGATCCATTTATTTTGTAACAAAGGAATAATACTTGTCAATATTTATGCTATATGAGCTTGGTACTTTTATTGAGTGTGCGCGCCTTGAGTTGTCTGATGCATCGCATATTCACAGGAAAATATCAATTAAGTTCACAATGAATTTTAAAAATTTTAAATTATATACTAATTTTAACATTCTGTCCTCAAGATTAAGGTAAAGAGCGATTAAGGTCGATCTAAGAACACTAGATCTAAGAGCACTAGGTCTAAAAGCACTCGGACAAGATAATGACAAGAGGTCTATTTTTTATACGACGGGAGGTACATAAAAACACTCTCAGTAAACATTTGGTGTACCTGTTAAAAGTGTTTAATAAAATTTTCGAAAATTTATGATAAAAATTCGCTCAACCGACATTGAAACGTAAGGGTTTAGTCAAGTGGATAGTCACAAAAGTCAATTGGTGGGGATGGCACCCAGCCGAGAGAAGGAATTTTTCGGGCGCGCTGCACGGCAGCGCGCGACACCATGCAGATTAATACTGAATAGATATGAGGCCGCTCCGACGGGTATTTTCAGAGCATTGCGCATGCCGCTCGCGTTCTCTATTGCAAAATAATTCGGGCCACCTGGCGGGGGCGCCGCAGTCACCAATACTCTTCCACACGTTCCAGCGATTGCTCTCCACGGGAGCGTTTGAGGGCTCCGATTGCAAGAAGGCACGAACCGTAGTTGAATTACGTGCATGGGCTAATATTTATTTCGAGAAAGTCGCTTTATAGCGCATGAATACATTCATGTTCTTAAAAAGAGTTCGTCTTTCTACCTCATGAACTTGCGTTTCTTAGGAAATAGTTATTGTTCATGTCGATCGAATGTGTCTATATTTTTAAATCCTCAAACAAAATCAATCTCAGAAATAGAACATTTGGTTGCTGAAGTATGGAGCAAGAATTTTTTTTTTTAATTTCTCGTTTACGTACGTATACACGGAGTCATTCGTAGTAATGAGAAAATTATGTAATGCTGCAGGATACCGAATTCGAGATTTTAACCGAAATACACGTTTTGGAGTCCCCGGATGCCGAAAAACTATCGATTTTTTTCAAAATGTCCGAATTGAATGAATACTCCCCTGTCATTCTGGGGTCACTCAAAGCTCTGCGATTAGGGTTAACATTTCTTAATTTTGGGGGGTAATTTGCATTGGCCCGTGGGACATTTTCAAAATTTTCTCAAAAATGACTGCAATTTTTTCTTTCAATTCTTTCTTTTTTTTGCAATTTTTTTCTTTTTTAAAATATTTCTTACGCTGTTAATATGTACTTTTCCAACGATTTGTATACATTGTTGAATTTGTGAATAAAAGTGCTTCAATGATTTTAAAAAAAGTTTCTCGAAAACTCAAAAGTTTTTTGTGATAAGGAGCTTCAAATTTCGCATTTACAGTAACGGTTAAACGCCATTTTCTTTAAAACGACCCCAAATTTTTCAATGAAAATTTCCATATAGACATGGTTTTACTCTTCTATAATATTCTTAAAGTAATATTTCAGTTCTAAAGTTCTATTTCAGAGTTAGGAAACCGAAAATTTGATAAATTTCCAAAAAAAATGTGTTTTCGACGGTGTTAGGTGGCAGCTGGCAAGAGGATGGCGCAAGACCGAAAAGCTAGCGCAGGCCAAAGATATAAGAAAACGAACCAGTTCGGGGAAGTCCTTGCCTGGAGCCTCACTAGTTTTACAAGTTTTAAGGATAGTTGCCCATCTTTTTTGGAGACTACTGTTTCATTGTTTGTAGATAATATTTTACATACATTGATAGTCATGGCTTCAACAGTATATTATTATATTGTTATCAATTACTTAATAACATAATAGATATTGATTAGGAAAAAGAGTTACATGTAAATTACACTTCATATTCGGGGGAATGATTTTTTTTTAATACTACGATCAATGTCATTATTTGAGGCTGGCCACCATATACTTTGAGTAATACTGTCGGTTAGTGTGCTATCTTCAGGCAGCCGTTCGCCACTGCATGTACCATCTGGCTGGAAGCGGTGCAGTTCCGCATTGCCTGAGGCACCCCTCCAGAGTACATTGATCCCTCCGCCCCCTACGGGCACCACCAACCATGATGCGGGTGTACCCAGATTACTGATCAGTACTGCATGGGGAGGTTGATACGTATCTCAGAAATTTGCTTATGAAACAAAAGCACACGTATTCTGATAGTCACAAACACATGCGCGCGTACGTCCACATGTATATTATACACAAAATAACTTTAAAGATGATTGCAATCATGTGAGGAAATTTTGCAGTAAAAGCATAAAAAAATACGCATGCATGCTGTCCGATCATCTAAATGTACGGTGGAGTGTACGAAGTATGTAGTACATTGGAATATAATAAGATTTTACATATTTAATACATCATATATACTACATTCATATATAAAATCTTCTCAGAGAGGTAGGTTGAAGAAAAAGAAAGTGATAAAAGAGACAAATGAAGTTATCGTAAGTTGAGAACAAGTTAGAGTGTAAAACTTGGCAGTGTACTAATCTTTTAGAAAAGTCTCATTTGACCTTGTTTTTAACTCATACAGAAAACCACACGGATTAGACTACATAGCCTTTCATTGTATTGAAAGTTTTTCTACTTTTACAGCGTCAAGCCATATTACGATATTTCTGATACATCGTAATATGAAAGATAAAGAAGACAAGATAGTTCAAGTTTAACGATTATAAAATTGTTTGATGAACTTGTTTAAATTTCTCTTGAACAATACACACATCAACCCCTTTGTTTTTATCTTTTTCGTATTAGAGTAATAGTAGAGTAATGTACCTGAATGTGGAATACATTTTACATTTTCGTCTACAATTTTAAAAATAAGTGCAAATTTGAAGACTAGTGTAAATAATTACTTAAACTAGAAATTTATAAACACGTATGGTTAATATTATTCACTTAAGTATATTGGGAATTCACTATATTTTGTAATTAAAAAAGGCCTACTTATATTCCACATTAGGCGTACCGGTTCCTGATGTAGAATAGTGAATGCTTTTTCTTTTTATCAAATAATAAATGTATTGACGTATAGAACAACGTTTATTTAAGCAAAAATACATATTTGTTTTAATATTACAGATAATTCCTACCGATGAAATCCTTTTTTGGATTACCTGCACGTGGAACATGAGCCCGATTCTTACACTTCTGACACTAAGTCTAATCAGTTAAGTTCTTGGACGATACACCTCCACAGTACGGAATAAAATGTCAACATCAATGTATTCGAAAATGCAACTTAATGAGCACAGTCAAAAGAACCATGCACATTTTAATACACCAGCAATGTGGATTATTCCACATTGAAACACAATGTGGATTATTCCACATTAGAACAATACTCGTATTCCACATTAGGGATATAGCGGCCATATTGCTTTCAAGCTGTTTCGCAGTCAAATTCTGCATCAATGTTCTTTATATATTCTGCCATATTTTCTTAGATATACAACTAACACATGCTAAATAGATAATTATTCTATGGCACACGAGTAACAGTAATTCTTTTGTTTCCTGCTCCAATATTTTTGTCGAGACTCTGATGAAAACACGCTCTGCCACTTCGCCCAAGAGCTTCAACTCAAAAAACATTATCTACTCTCGATCAGAGGCCTCTTCAAAGTGATTCTCTAAAAATTTGTCTAGAGACTTCAGCTCAATGGAGGTCCGACTCTTCGATATTTCATGTTAGGAACGTATTCCATATTAGGAGACTTTACCCTGATAATAATAATAATAATAATAATAATAATAATAATAATAATAGTAATAATAATAATATGTTATGTGTTTCTATAGGTTATTGTATATAGTACGTGAAAAGTCATGTGTTTTCAAGTATTTTTGTTATTTTTTTCTACTCACGGAGAGAACATCCAATAGTATTCGGCGGTCTCGTCTCAGCTCACCTTGATTGTGCGCAGTATACCCAAGGTCTGCGATGACCGATTAAATTCAAACGCTATAAACTCTCAGTATTGTAACGAAAATATCGTGTGAACGACAGAGTAGCGCAATGAGACGGCCAGTGGCTGGAAACAGCCAGTGGTAGTGGGGCGCAGCGGGGAGCGACGCGGTTCTCCCTGGGATGCAGGCTCCCTCAGCCGCCCTCACGGCGCCGCGGGCCATGTTGATATGCGTCTACGGGAGATAATTTCACAGCGTCCCTCTCCGTCCTCTCCGTCCCCTCAGTCCCCATCGTCCCCCCTGCCCTCGCCTCTCCGTGTGCCACCGCCGCCGCCGTCTTCAGGGGTGAATATTTCACACCCTACTTGTAAGCCCGCTCGCTCTTTCCCCCTCCACACCGCGCTCTCTAGTCGTGGATTATTAACAAGTTATTTGTTTCTCTTGGACCATGCTGAAACTGTTCCCAACTTGGGAATTCTTCTCTCCGGTTAATCGTGATATTCCCAGGTTGGCTGAATATTTTATGAACGACGACTAAAATATACCAGAGGTAAGGCGAGGGTACATTATACTAATCTCTTTATACTCGGTACGTTTAACTTTCCTGTCCAGACCTCCAGTAAAGCGGCGCCTTAAGTGCTTTATTTATCATTGAAATTCCCAACGCCTATATCTCGCGTGCTTTCTTCTCGAGAACATTTGGTAGATAGTAGCTAGCAAATCTTTCATTATAAGTTTCCGCGGCAAAATCAGAAATGAGATGGGAAGCACGTGGATCTAAGCAGAGTGCAGTTCACGAGGTTCAACATGAAAAGCAAAACCCCATATTTCATCAGCACTCTAAAACTATTAATTTATTGTTCGACGGTGCACGTTATGCGAAATATCGTGACCGACTAATCAGGCGATCTCGCAGACACGTGATGTGAGGCACACGCCACCTCCACGCCAACTTCTGTTTACTGCGGATGCCGACGCGGCAGTTAATTTTCGAGGCGGAGACTTGGAGCGCGCTCCCCGACGCTCCCCACGCCCCCCTCCCGCTACTTCGCAGAGTCTGACAGGTGCCATCTTGTGACTGCGGCACATAGTTAACAGTTTTCTTGCTGGAACAACTGCAACATCTTCATTGAAATTTGGGTGTACGGTGGCAGTGGGTCAGGTAGTAAAGGCTCTATTGATACTTCTAACTTGCGTGACGGGGGAGTTCCAGTAAGGAGAGGGTTAATGTTGTGATGATCTCTGCAAGTTGACTGACAGGAAACGAGGAGCAATTCCTTGCATTTAAATTTGTTTGTATAATGAACAATAGTAATTGTCAGCAAGTCGGTGTTTTTTCTATTTCAAAAGTAAAATGTCGGTAAATAATTTACCTGCGCTATCCATCTAGTAAATATGAAGGAATTTTTAAAATTAATTTTACTACGAAAAATATTGTTTTATGTAAATGAAAGATGTTCACAAGAATAATTTACGTTTTATTTAGCGTCTGCATAGTTTGTACTCGTACTTCATGATATATAGTTGACTATTAAAATGAACACTTGTTTGTTTTTGTTTCTAAGATATATCCTTGAAAAATGTTATTTAATAATTGTCTGTTTCATTAATTTGTATTCGTCCTATCGAAGAAAAATTAAGAACATGTTTTGAGCAACTTTTAAGTCATAACTAATGGCCTTCAGCAGCAAACTTTCATTAATAGAGGAATGATTTACTTTGAACATAAATGATGGTCGGATTAAAATAAGTGATGTATAATTGACACGAATGAACGTCTTGAAATGACTCCATGAAATGTTAATGAAGCACAAATAGCAGTGTTAAAATAATCAAGGGAAGGTTCTGCAATGGTATGTGAGTGATTGTTTTCTCTAAATATTTAGTTTAATGGGAAGATAGAGCTTTACCACAGCAAAAGGATTACGTAAACTAGCACACCAGTACAAACCACGTGAAAACTAATATAAAAACTCAGGAATGAAATTATCGTAACAGGAATTCCTTACCAAGCTGGTTTTCGAGCCTAGTTCAAGTTGTTCTTGCTCATAATAAAAGAGCTACAGAAGGGGGATAAGATTAGGATAGGCGATACGACAGACACGTCTTTCGAGGGACTGGGCCAGTAGCAGAGCCATCGCTCCGTCGGGCGCACGCGCGTTTTCCCGAGCGAGGAAGGGGAGGAGCTGCGATCCACCCCACGCTGTAGCGCGACTTCGCCGTGCACTGGGCCGCGGCCGCGAGGGTCGATATACGACTATTGACATATCTTCCTTCAGTTCCGGGAGCGCTGGCCCACTCGCCCGCCCCGAACATTGCCGCGCAGCTGGCCGTGAGAAAATCGAAGGGCAGGGCGCGCGCGTTCCGCCCTCGCGCCCATTAACGGCTTCGGCGCCGCCGGCTATCGGCCGACGAGCCCACGAAACCGCGAAACCTCACTCCTTCCTTCCCTCCATCCCTTCGTCAAAGAACATCCAACTAATGGGAAGAAGCCTGTGGTACAATACTCACCTCTAAGGTGTCAGAAAACATTTCCATGACCATCAGAAAGATGTATGGAGATGGAAGTTCATACAATTGATGCAACATCTCTCCATGGGTTTTGTCCTGATCACTACGTACTAACGCTACTGCCAAAGTGTATTAAGCAAAATGAAAATGGAAGATCATCTCATCGTTCAGATCTGAAAATGACGCATTGTAAGGAAGGCAAAATCGAGCGAATTCCGTGTCCCGTCGTTTAAGATGCTTCCCCGACACTCGTTTGGAACTGCTGGAAATAACAGAAAAATCAAAACGATCGATTATAGCAACCTCTAGAATCTTATTACAGGAATCGATTGAGCACTTTCTCTAATGTACAAAGCACTTCACACTCCCTATTGAAGGGTAGGATCTCCACGTGCTTCCGAGTGCTCCGAATGCTTCGCGTTTGCAACTATATATATATATATATATATATATATATATATATATATATATATATATATATATATATATATATATATATATTGTCACCGTACCACCGTACCGATTACAAAAGTAGATCTATCATTTGCCTACTTCGCGACGTGTGATTACACCGTCACGCATCCCTGGGAATATCTCAATTTATGGATAAACTTCCCTATCGGTAGTGGGTTCGTCTTTGTTAAACTACTGATCAATTAACAAGCCAACACAATTTTACAGTTTTAAATAACAAATAACATATATTCTATTGAATGAAAATCACTGTACAAATGAAATTCACAGATCCTACTATGTTCTCACTTTTCGTAAAATTATGGTAGCTAATTCCCTACCTAAACTGCAGTTTTTCACTAAAGTGATAACTCAGATCTCTGTTTACAAGCAACAAGCAATAAATACATATTTACACTTCACCAAAAATATAACACATGAGACACACAAATCATAGTACAAATATTCATTCTGCAAAAAAAAATACACACAATACTCGAAATTCACTACTACCTTTTAAATCACTAATTACGTTACACTCAATAGTCACATTCGACCTTCGGCTTCTACATAGTCTTTCAACACAAAATTTTGTTTCATAACGTCTCTTAAATGATTTGAAACATTAAAATATGACTCTAAATAAATAATTCTGTACAAAACAACTTCTATCATAAACATAAAGAATTACTCTAATCTGATTCTTGTTACGACTGTCGAAAAGAAATAAAACCACTGGCTAGCAAGACCAATGTTCTAAGAAACTTGCCCGATCAACGTCTATTATTGAGGGAAGCTCACATTACAACGTTTTGGCTAATATAATTATACTCCTATCTCAGAAGTTTTTTCCAGACTGAAATTTAGTGAGTGTTCTTTCTGTTTTTATATGACTCACGACCTGCGAATTCCTCAAGTTGGTCCCGCGCTGTGTAGCTGGCCGTTCGCGCGACCCTCGCGCCTCAAGGTCGTCGTTCTCCTGCAAGGTTCGTGCGTTGCCCGTCGCGTCGAAACTGGAGTATTCCGAACACCGTCTCTCCGTCGTTCGGCGAAAATTCACCACAGCTTTCGCAGAGGCGATGGTCGCATCAGAATGCGAATCCGAAACTCCAAGTTATGACTTCGTAATTGCAAAAGTCAAGCTAGTGTTGGATAATCCGTACTTCTAATAATTCTCAAAATTCCATAATAGGATTTCCAAAGTGAAATTTCCAAAAATAAGAATAAAGAATATATGAAAAGTATGAAATATATGAAAGCTGTAACAAAGAAGAAACATGTCCTATGTTACAATAGTCCTCTTTTCTAGCAACAAGAATGCAGCAACGTGGTTTTACAGATTCATTTCGATCTATTACCGCCGTCGTTCTTTCATTCATTGCATTCTTGTTTAATATTCATTTACTAATTCCATGTAATCTCACGATATTCACAGTACGTAAATCCATGAAAAGTGCTCAGTCAATTACCTTTTATTAAAGCTTTTGTGTTCCGCAATCTTCGCGTGTCCCTCGTCGACTATGTGGCGTACTCGTAGGCTACCGTTCACCTCGGCGTCTCGAACCAGAAAGAGAGCGAGCCCTTTTGACGCAAGTTCACGCCACGTCCGTATTTCCACAAAGATTTCCTGATTGGCTATGGTCGGAGTGCGTTCAGAAATCCTTTTCTGACTTACGCCATCTCTTCGCCACTATAGAAACTACGTGTAGGGCGTAATGTCGGGTATTATTGCTTCTATTTTCCGTTGGTTATGAATGTGACCGACGACAAGGTTACAATATATATATATATATATATATATATATATATATATATATATATATATATATATATATATATATATTCTGCTTATGATATATTGAAATATACTCATCCGTGTACCCGTCTTGCTGCCCTCAAATTCCTGTAACCTGTTTCCGAATTTCTCATAAATATATGGGCGCCAGGAAATGGTTACGAGAATGAGCTTTCAAATTATATTTTCTTATAACTCCGTTGCTGACTCAGTGGGCGGGTTCTTTACCGAAATAATCGTGAATACTTACGATTACTTAATTCGCCCCCCATACGGAGAAGTGTGGAATCTGAAATGCAAAATTTAACTATCCTACTGGATTGCACGTGACGGTAAATGATAATCAGTTTTCATGAATAGAAAATAACAAATTTATTTATAAATTTTTAGTATAAGATTCTTTTTGGTCATGACCTTTACGATAGCGCTATAGAATTCATGAGAATCTTGGGCGCTGTCCTGGAAACGACGTCGGTAGCAAGAAAGAAGATTTGACGAGGCCCATTGCTGAAGTCTACAGGAAGACATCCTGTACCAGGACAGCGCCCAAGATTCTCATGGATAACTGATTCTATAGCGCTATAGTAAAGGTCATGACCAAAAAGAATGTTATACTTTGTTTATTTTAAAAGTTACTAAAATTTATAAATAAATTTGTTATTTTCTGTTGATGAAAGCTGATTATCATTTGCCGATACGTGCAATCCAGTAGGATATTTAAATTTTGCATTTCAGATTCCATGCTTCTCCGTATGGGGAGTGAATTAAGTAATCGTAAGTATTCACGATTATTTCGGTAAAGAACCCGCCCACTGAGTCAGCAACGGAGTTATAAGAAAATATAATTTGAAAGCTCATTCTCGTAACCATTTCCTGGCGCCCATATATTTATTAGAAATTCGGAAACAGGTTACAGGAATTTGAGGGCAGCAAGACAGGTATACAGATGGGTATATTTCATTATACTTGTATATTCTCTATTTCGTCAATTTAAAAGAAACTGTAGCGAGATTGGATAAGATAGCAAATAAAACTCTCGTTATTTATTTAAGTACGAGCCAATAGAGTACAATTTGAGGCGCGTTGCTAAGTAAATCAGAATATTGTTATTGCAAGATAAAGAACCAAGTTACATGGACTGGTGGTATTTGGCTACTCATCACTTCAATGACTGTACCGTTCGAAACCTCACGCGGCGTGACTACGGCGCGGCGGAGCAGTTACAACTCGACACGCACGCCTTCGCTTTATTAACATCCAGTGCCACGAAAAAAAGCTGGGGCAATAACCAAAGACGTCGTAGCACCAACGGGGCTGCAAAATTGCATATGCCGCTCGCGAAATCCAGCCCGACCGCTCGGCCATATTCCGATCACCTATCAGTGTTCCCCAGGGGTTCCTCAAATTAACCGGCCAGGGAGACTGTGTGAGCGCGCGCGGAGCCGCGCAGAGGCAAGCAGGCGTGGGGCATACTGGGTTGGCGAGTGAGGCGCGCCCGTGGCTCACAGTGTCGAGGGGGCATGCCCAGCACGGCCCATTACGAATTTAAAGACCGCTCGGCATAACTTTTATTTTAATGTTTTTTAAATGTTCCCCAGAAACTTTGCCATCGGGCCGTCGCACCGCCTTCGCTCACCGACCCCTCCGCCGCTGTTGCTGAGCCCCGCCGCCTCCGCTGCACTCGCCGCCTAGCAACCCGACACCCCCCGTTGCCGTTGTGCTTCCACTTCTTTTGCCATCGCGACTCTGATTCATTCACTCTTCCATGCAGTTTTTTCGTTATTTCACGAGAATTTTGTAAGGATTCCAGCCCTTCGACGCTGCACTGCTCCTCTGCGGCAAGTGCATGTGAACATCGTCTTCTTAATTAACTGAAAATAACTACGAATATTTCGAGTTACTGATCACTTCACCAGTCAGCAAGTTTATCAAGTCTAATTCATATCACTCCCTTGTCTTCATTAGTCATTGCTATCATTCTCGATTGCTATCATTTGTAATGCTTCAAAAGCTTAAAGTTCTTCCTGTCATGCATTTCTTGTCATACCATGTGTACGTATCCTCTCCATGCCTTCCATTCCTGCATTTCCCGCCAGTGACGACGATTTTTCATTCCTTTGCTTTTGTGCTTGCTCTCTATCTCTGCCTCCCCACAACTGTCACCGCCCTTTGTTCTTGCCATCTCTGCTGCCTCCTACAACGCGTGGAACTCTACTGACCGGCAGAGCGAGTCTCCGCCTCTGTTGCTCTCACTCTACCTCTCCGCCGCTCTTCGCCACGCCCCTCTACCTCCCCCTCCCGGCCGGTGCCGTTCTTTTCTCTTTATTTTCGCCTCCCTCGCGCGGGCACGTGCGGGCCGGGCCGGGCCGGGCCGCGCCGCGCCGGTCGCCCAGCAGCTGAGAACGGCCGGCCCACATCCAGGGGGCGGCAGGTGCGGCTGAGCTCGATATGGCCGCCTCCGCCCCTCCCCTCCCACGGAACTCGCGTGGCCCTCCACACCATCCCGGCGCCCCACGCCCGCTGAGTCGACGCTTGGGACGGAAAAGCGCCGAAGCAGAACGTGGTCGACGATTTGTACTCCACGCCTCCCGCAGTAAGTGTGAGGCTCTGCGGGATAAACTGGGTCTGCGCGTGTCTTCTTTCCGGTTGCGTTCTGCCATTTAGTGGTACAGTGTGTGAACACGTTGCAATGGCGTTGGAGAGTTAACTACTGACTCACATTTTAGAGTTTAAGTTGTTAAACTTGATTGTAGATTTATCTTCTGGACCCTTTCCCAGTGCTAATTGGACGAAGTATACTTACAACAGAACACGAAATTGGTTACGAAACCAAAAGTGTCATATAAAATGATGTAAGAATTCATTAAAATCTAAAATTTTAATTCTTGAACGTGAATTAAGCAGAAAAAGAAGACTCCGCCTAATTCCGATTATATTATCACAGTTTGTCACACTAAATCACAGTTTGCCACGCTAAACCATGACTATGTCATTGGAGGAGAATAACACAGAATGGGATCTTGGATCACAGAATGGAACAGATAATCTTATGTAAATTTCACAGCTGTCTATATCACCTCTACGGTTGTCCATGTGACAGATCAACTGTTTTAAGTTGTCACTTCATATTTCACACAGCTAGCTGGTACAAGAATATCGTCATAAACAAACAACATTGAAGACACAAACCCAACGCTTCGAAAAAGATGAAGCAGCTGCATCTGACATTTTCTTCGCGTTAATTGTAGTATCTTTCTTTCACGGCGTCCTAATTTTTTTGTCCAACTGACACGCACTCCCGCTCTCAGTGCTAGTTTCACTTCCATTAATTGCTTGATGCTTGCCTCACAAACACAATATCGATATTTCTGATCCTACGGAGTTTGTGGCGTTTTCGGATGTCAACTGAACTTTGAATGTAATTCAAATGTACTCTCGTCCGCTACGATGCCCAGAAAATTGTCGTTCGACTTCCCTTTCAGCTCATTTTCTAGAAAGGATGAGGTATAAAAAAGAAAGTGTCATTTGCGAATTTTCTTCACTGTTTGTTGGCAGAGCTCAATTCTAGGTAGTAAGAAAGAACAGAATATTAATGTCAGTCAGAGCATCACAAGTATCAACATCATTTCACATCTACTGGCCTGACTTTAATTATCTTTCTACCTACCATAAAGGGTTTGTGAATTTACTTTTTTATCATTTAAAGAATTATTGTCGCTTATGTGATATGAGATCACGAACACGGTCCCAACCGATGGAAAGTATTGGTGGGTTTGCTTGTAATTATTGGAAAGATGCGGAGTATACCGCATTGGTACCGAGATTGTTTCCGTCTTTGATTCCTGCCAGACTATTAATTTTTCCTATTACACCATTCAGGTATGAAATTTATATACCTTCCTGTTATGTTTCTACTTTGTCTTCTCTTGCTCATTACAATCACGTTTGAATACTGGAACTTGTATGACCATTGAACTGGAAATATTGTGTTCCCAAACGGAACAAATTATTTTCGAGACCATTCGAATTCGATGGACGCAAGTTGGCTGATTTGTTGTTTGAGTTTTCCCTGAAATAATGTTGATTACGGCGCCAGGTGGCTCTTTGTTCCCCTACATTGTCCGACATTTGCCCTCTAACAATAAATTCAAACCCTAGTTTAAAGTTTGTTAGAAACGTAAACGTTTGGTAAATAAGTAACATGAACACTTTTCATTTGAATTCCCTTTCGTAACACGTATTTATACTCCCGGATGTACCGGGCAGGCGCACATTCGCTGGCGGAATGGGCACAAATAAATGAACACAACAGATTGAAAAATATGCGTTCCGTGCAGTCTATATCTTTGTTTTAAATATGGCAGGGCTACAGAGCAGAAATTGCTTCGCCATTCAAATAAATATACCTTCCTCTTTGTCCGCGGCTACCGGACGGGGAGTGAAACATTGGAGAACGTTTTTATCAATTTTACACCCCACATGGCGCAATTGTACGCAGCTACCAAGCCTAGTAATTTAATCTTTCTGCTCTACTTCTTTTTTCATATTTTCTGTTTTTAAGTCGAGCTGGGGTTAATGTCTTCTGCACGATTTCGTGACTGTTTAAATATGCAGAGAGCGATGGTGTATTTAGTAAGATGTTGCTGTGTTATTCTGCAATATTCCTGTTAAAGTGTTCTCTAGTTGAATTTTAATGTAAATTAACGAGTGAATGTATTTCAATAAATGCCAAAAATATTTTTGAAATGTTTACTTTGTCACTTTTGTCTTTCCTCCATTATCTAGTCATTTCGTTACTTCCGTCGCATGATATTATGTAGTTTGAGTTATAGGTACTTACTACTGTGCTAAAATACTGTATTTCCCTAGTTTTTTTTACATGATATCACTCTTATGTGTTTACTGTACATTACTTTTTGTGATAATTGCTATAAAATCTTTAATATTATTTTTCTATAATCATTTCAGAAAATGAAAAGCTCATATGTAATTTATTGCATTGTATATTTAATAGCGGGTTAAACATTGGCAATTTTCTGACCAGTACAATGAAAATAAATCAGATGTGCCTCTACGAGTACATAACATTCTGCAAAGCTGATTGTTATAATTCGTACACACTCTCAAGTAATTAATGTAGCTCTGGGCAACAGATGCGCAGACCGGGTAGACCTTCATGTAATGAACCTTTATGCAATGAGCAAATACACAGGCTAATCGTTAATAACGCTTGCGCGGTTTCATTCAACAAGGAACGAATCGTTTCCGTGCTGCTGTCCGTCGCTCGTCGCGCCACGACCCCCCGCCTCACCCCACCCCGCCCCTCATCTCTGCCATTCCCGTCCGCCTCCCTCCTCCCTCTTCCAACCGTCAACACCCCCGTCCGTCCTCGTCCTTCGTCCGGTCCCATCCTTTGCCACGTCCCCACCGCCTATCCATTCTCCCCTCTTGGGCGCGCGGCTGCAGTCCCATCGATTGGATCCACTTTTTGCTCTCTGGTCGCCGCCTCGCCCGATGAGTTCGTGTTCTGCGTCGGGTTTGATAACAATTAATCCTTTGGCTACACAGTGCATTCGCAGCGGTTCAGGCGCCTGCAGCCTGCGCCGTTATCGCGCTTTGTCCAACCACCAGTGGAAGCCGTGTTTCTGCGAAGATACACGCCGATAATATCTGATCACTTCATTGTGTTTCATTGCAAGTCGGTTTTATTTTAAACACTCGAAGGATTAGATAAACAGCAATGCATTACATGGACTGGAATTACTTTTTTTGCTTACATAGTATCCCAAAGTGCAATAATATTCTGGTAATATTAGCAAAAGCTCTGTTCTTGATTATGGAAATATTCTTGTATCTTTTTTCATGTGTATTTTAAATACTCTGAGATTCTTTGAAAAATGGTGAAACCTAGATGTGTGTATTGAAGTATCAAATGACTCTTCAAAACGTCTAACTTAATATTTAGCAATAAGAAGGATGACAACTTAGAAATACACATTTTTACGTTTTAACTTTGTATTACAAAATGAAATAAAAGGAAATATTTCATAAATGGTACGGTATAATATGATTTACAATAATGCCGTGCATAAATTCAGATTATTTAATGTTTTGAAAAGTTTAGCATTAGCCTAACTGATGACTATGATGATTAGCCTAACTGGTTTTTGTTTCGTTTCAAATGAAAGTAATACGCTGTTATTAGTACGCACTACATACATTTGGAAGGAAATGCACTGCATTTCAGATTTCGCCAGTAAAATATGTGGAAAAAATCCAAATTCGCTATCTGAATTTGTGGGGAAAATATTTTTCGCTCCTCAAGCGCTCCGGCAGTATGACTTCGCGCGTCGCCAAGAACCCTTTATCCCAAAATAGTCGAGCTGAGCGAGGCGTCGGACATGTGCCTGCGCATTTGTTCGCTGGCACGCGCGACCTCGTGCATCCTCGTGCGCGTCTCCGAGGCAGCTGCAAGCGCGCCCGTGTTCGGTACCACGCTCCTAAGTGTCACTTCCGCGCACGCCGCGGAAGGAGGGCTGGTGGTGGTTTCGCCGGCGATGGCAATGAGGATGACACCCAAGGTATACAGGGGGTCGTCGGTGGATAGGGTTATCTGGGATAAGGATGAGGCGATGGCGATGGAAGGACTGGGGAAGAGCGGTTGCTGCGGCCGTCCGATGTGAAAACATTCTTGCTGTCGACTGAAGTTGTATTAACTTGGCTAAAAAAATGGGTATGAATAGCGATTCAAGTGGCTGCATTTAGAAGATTTGTACCCTTAAATAGATATTGCTACGTATAATACGTCCAAGAAATATTAGAAAGTGGCTTTAATTTCGGTAATCATTTTGAATTCTTACTGTACATATGGAGCTACCACCAGCTTACACAGTGCCTTGTTGATTACTCAGGAACCTCGGATCATGGCTTCGTGGGGTCTGCGCCACACTGGAATCCTACCACCAACCCAAATTTCGGCGCACTGTCCTAACGGATACGTTCATCATACGTCCCACATTGATTTCATCGGTTATTACACGCAGTGTTGCTGGTCTCTTAGCACTGAAAACACAACGCAAATGCCGTTACTGTCGGACATTAGTAAAGGCCGTAGGCCACTGCGTTGTCCGTGGTGGGAGGTTAGGCGTAAAATTAGTTTTTCTCGGCACACTCTTGCCACTGTACTTCTTGGAATATTCATAACGATTTCCCGAATGAAATATCCGATGCGTCTAGCTCCAGCTACCATTCTGTGTTCAAAGTCTGTTAATTCCGGTCGTGTAGACAATCACGTCAGAAATCTTTTCACATGAATCACCTGGTGACATCAGTCAGATCAATTGGGAAATATCAATTTTGGAGAAAATCGGATGAATGGTTTAGCCGCTAGTGTTATTCATAGACAGGCGGACCGACAGAGGGAGGTTTTGCCGTCAATCGATTTTTCGGTATCAAGGACCCACAAAACATGTATTCATACTACACCATTAATAAGACATTTTTTCTATTTTTAGCAACTGTATTTATCCTCTTTTTCGTTATCAGGACCCGGCAATAAGAGTTTAGCTACAGAAAATTCGCCTTTTTTTCGTGCAGCATTTGGTAACTTTCTCTCTATTGCGTTAGCGGTAGCGAGAAAGTAAGAAAGAGAAAGTATTTGATTGAAGAAATTGTTGCTCTCATGTATAATATATGATAATTAAAAATAAGAAAACAAGACAAATATACTTTGCCTAGAATAGAGAGTTAACAGTTTGAGAGAAGAAGCTTTGTTATGTGAACGGTTAATGTCTCTCCTTTATAGAGAAAGACATACATATAGAGACATATTTACGGACAGAGAGGCAGATACACATATAGTGAGACAGACGTACCTACCGACAAATAGACATACATAATACATACATATAGCGAGACATACATTCAGAGAGACAGACATATACAACTTTCTTTATATTATTGCTCATTTCTTGCGATTGTCTAATTATCTCTTTCATTACCTATCGTTAAAGTCAGAAATAATACCACTCCAATATTCTAATCTATTACTTTCTAGAAATCTATAAAAGTTTATGAACAGTGACAATTATAATTTATTTCAATTTTTTTCAAATTATTGTCGGTGTTATTATTTTCTTGAAAATAACAGCGCTTTAATGTAAATACAGTATACATAAACCACCATTTCATTGTTTAAAAACATTTTCGCTTTATGCGGCTTCACTTCTCAGCATTCCTTTCTAAACGTACCTAAATTACAAGAGGAAACTAGGAATTGAGGTCCGTACAGCTACATAGTGTAAAGTGTATCCAGACATCTTTTAACCCGCAGAGTGCACCCGGTCTCCCAGGACTGTTTGTTTGGAAGCTTTTGGTACCTCCACCAACTCCAACCTCGCCTTCTCAGTTTCCGGAGCACCGCTGCAGACGCTGTAATCTCGCACCTTTCGCAGGCGTTATCACTCGTCCGCTCTTGCTCTCAACTCTTCCACATCTCCACCTTAAGACATCACTTTTAGAGAAGTCACCGCCTCCGCGAACACATCTATCAGAACAATCAGATGATAACTCATCACTACTGCCACTACCGCAGTCATGAACAGCATTGTTACATACAGTACAATCTCCGTTCCCACCACTAATACGTCCACTACGCTCATCTCCACTAGCAAAGGGATATACCTGGATGGGGTAAATACCTGCAAGCCGACATGTGGGTCGCCACCATATTTTATCTTCCTGCGGAGGATCATCATCGTGATAAAAATCACTCGCTCTCTCCCCTGATAAAAAAAATGCACTACACTTCACACGGGACTAATTACTATAGCAAATGACCCGCTCGGAAACACGGATTTATTCTCCAGTACCACCAACATCAATCCCGCGAACACAAGACACAATCATGAACACATCAGAATCATTTAATACCCCAGCCTCCGAGCCCGCAACTGTCGCCGTCAGCGGTGCCATAGCCCGGACCTGGTGCAGCACGTGCGTGCGCACTTGGGCACGTGCCTGCTCTCTGGCAGCGGCGGCGGAGTGGGGGCGGGGAGGAGTGAGGGGGAAGAGCGGGCCGCCTGCATCAGGGAGCGGTGGAACCTTGAGGTCCCTGCCCTCTCGCTGCAGCCTCGCAGGCGCCGCCGCGCCGCCGCCCACAGCTGCCCTGCCTCCGTCTAGGCCCACATGGCACGCGACGGAAGTGAACAAGCAATGGGGACTATTTTTACAGTAAATATCGTTTCTGTTTAGTTGGTGAAGCCGCGTTTTGCATCAGCTCATGGGACATGATTAAGCATTAGGTTATTGAATTTGAAAATGCAATATGCATATTAGTGAAAGATGAGTTCAAATAGAAATACAAACAAGATATTAATATCAAGCTCTTAATGTATTTGTTTCATAAAACTCCTCTTTATTGCATTTTTTACTGTTATGTGGGGTAATGCTCGATATCTAGTGTTTGTCGAGCGATATCTTCCTGAATATACTCATATTGTCATGCTTATGTACATGCTTATGTTACAAAAATATGATACAATATAAATCAAACCAAACAAAGTGATAACATTTGTGTCAAAAGAACGACTGTTTCGACATGTAAGAAAATTGTGTTTTAGCAAGAACCTGCTGCTCAGCGCCAAAAACGAGAATCATTTGACGAAAAGTTGCAATTAAATAAAAGTTTTAGAAAATGTATCATCATTTAAAGTAGTTTATTCAATAGTGTACCTTGACCATATTCCTGATCAGTTCTGGGCAATATTAAAAGAATATTTCTGGAACAGACCCAACCATCTTGTATCTTCCTAAAAGAGTATACTTGCAACAGCTGTAATAGTAATAGTTCATACTCTAGAACATTATGGTGAATTACAACTTGTTATTCCATTCAAAATGTCAGCAATGTATTACTGTCTGCATATTTTTATCTAAAAAAATTGTAGCCTCTTTGAGATTAAAAATCTGAAACGATATAAATTAATTTATTGCATCAGAACGATATTACAAAAGAGGAGGGCAATATCATTGGAGTTTAATATTGACCCCGAAGACGAAGTTGACGTTGATGGGAACAATGCTTTCATGAAGCATGAGCTAGGCTGAGTTGTGACGTTTCATTGTGGCACCATCGAGTCTAATTTCCATGAATTGAATCCATTTTAAGCATGTGACGTGTTTGAAACCAGTTGTTATATTGGAGTCATTTTCTATTTAATGGATGGACATTTGACGGGATGGGCGACATGCATGTCGTTCTGTGCCGTTCGGAATATAGTCGCATCACTCACCGTCCAGAGTGTCGCTTGTCTCTTTTTATATGTAATTAAAGGGAGCAGTTTTCTGGAATGGACACGATGCCCTGCAGTGTAGAGCAGGTTGGCAATTGCCTCCGTTCTGTTTTTACCCCAGGTCAGTTTATTTGCCAGTGTATTTGTTGAAAGCGGAGTACACGGTGCGTCTGCCGGAGAGAAGCAGTACAGCTAACGTGGTACAGTCTTTTCGAAATAAACAGCCATGCGTCCTGCCTCTAACCTCTTCCTGCTCCACATGCATCCACGCTGCCGACGCCATCGCCAGGAAACACGTGCTCGGTGTTTACACGACGCACCGCACTCCGGCCTCCCGGCGCGGAGGGGCGGGCCGCATCTCCCCGTGGATCGCGCCTGGCGACAGTCGGACAAGATCCCGCGAATACGCCGCCCGAGGCGAAACACTCTGGTATTCTGTTATACATAGGGCCGTGAGAAGAATTTAACTTTTCCAGCAACGGAGACTCAGCCGTGTGAATTTCGTCGCCATCTTGTTGTTTACATTGGTTGCTGATCGACAAAGTCGTATTGTAATTAATCGTCAGAAAATAGGTCTTGCAAGTTGTGAAAATAATGACGCATTTATTAATATGTCAATAAATGTGTTGATTATCTCTATGATAATTTGTTTGCGAATAATTTTTTGATGTAAAGCTGTCCGTGCGGTGTTTGAGGAAATTCTTGTGTTCGAAAGTATGTAAAATAGAGTGCTTCAATTGGTTGTTATCTATGATATTCCATTTCTTTTTGGAGAAATTTTTCGGTGATTGAGGGTTTATCATTTTTATGTTATACGCGATCTGTAACATTTTGAGTGCAATATTTAAAAATAAACTACAATGAATGAGGCGCACTACCATATTTGTAAGGTAAGGTTATTGGTTTTTATTCACGATCTCTATTTAATTTTATCTGTATAATTGTTAATGTTCATCAGTTTATGAACCCTGCAAGTTCGGTGTGGTAAAGAAGAGATACTCGTGGTGCCTTTATTTTTTTCATTTATTTCTGCTTGGCTCGAAGGCCCTCAGCAGCCGAGTAAGATACATTGGAGGTACATTGAATTATGTTAGCATAGTTTAAGAAATATTATTAACAGATGAATTACGTTGAGTTCATGCAAATTGAATGTGCGAAGCCACATCGGGTCCTTGATGATCAGGGAGGGTCGAAGAATTGTCGCGGTAATTTACGCTTTAATCTATTGTGGTGAGGATTTTGTTTTCCGATTTTGAAATGTACGGCTGAGGGAATCTGGTGAATTTTAGGATAGAAGCGAGCGGATAGAAGGGAGAAATGGACGGAGACCGGAGTATTGCCGAGTCCATAATGTAACTGGGAATTAGGTAAAAACCAGGGAGCCTTTGTAATGATTCGAAGGAATTTGTTTTGGAAAATTTGCATTTTATGGATATTTGACTCGCTTGCTGAGGCCCAGATAGGCGAAGCATAGGATAAGATTGGACGGATCATTGATCGGTATAGGTGAGTAGCAACATGGAGTCGTAGGGGTGATCTCTTTTTGAGTATAGTATATAATTGGTGGGTTTTGCGGGTGGCCAGAGTTATTCTGTGAAGAATATTAGATTTCCAGGTGAGCCTTCAATCAATATGTACACGAAGATATTTCACGAGCTTCTTGTTGGGGAGCCAAGTTATATTTTCTCGTTGGTACTTGAGAGGGGGGATTATTTGGTCTGCGGAGAGTGAAGATTTTGGATTGACTTTTTGCTGGGTTTATCTGGATGTGCCATTTCTTGGCCCAGTCGGAGAACTGGGAGAGGTGATGCTGCAGGCCTTCTTGTGCGGTGACAATATCAGGGTTTGAGGAATATATATCGGTATCAGCAGCAAACAGTGCAATTGAGGTATGTGGGGTGGATTGGCAGTATAGAGATTAAATAGTGTGGGAGAGAGAACGGATCCTTGGGGTACTCCTGCTTTTATGGAGAGACGAAAGAGTACCAGGAAGGCGAACTGAAAAGTGCGATCTGCAAGGAAGTTTTTGATAATATGAAAAAGATAGTGGGGGTGCCGATTTGAGTAAGTTTGAATAATAGTTCTGGGTGCCACACGATGTCAAAAGCTTTTGCTACATCGAGGAAGATTGCAACTGCGTGTTTCCTTCCATGAAAACCTTCGATTATATCCTCGATTAATCTTAATATCTGGTGATTAAAGAAGTGGTAGAAAACTGAATTGGTGCGGAGGTATGGCTTGGACTGAACTGAGATGGGAGATTAATCTGGTGAGGATACATTTTTCAAATAGTTTTCTTAAGGAGGGCAGGAGACTAATTGGGCGATAACTTGACGCATCGTTTTTTGGCTTGTCTGGTTTTAGAATGGGAATCATGTGGGCGTGTTTCCACTTGCGAGGGAAGTATGATAGATGGAAAGATGCATTGAATATTTATGTTATATGTAAAATGGCTCTGATTGGGAGGCGTTTAAGTACATATGTAGGAATTAGGTCGTGACCGCTGGAAACTTTTGGGGTGGCGACAAATAAAATATTTACAATTTCGATGGGAGATATAAATTTTGGGCATCTTGGGACTATTGTTATAGTTTGTCGGATTCCTTCAAGGACTAAATTATCATGAAGAGGGTTTTCTGAAGGATGGGGAGTGAAGGTTGCGGCAAAGTATTCACTTAGTGCTTTGTTTTTATCTGCAGGTGAAGTTGCTACGGATGCTGCGGTTGTTAGGGTGGGAATATTACTTGGTTTGCGCAAGAGACGGCGAGTGATATTCCACAGCTTATGATCGTATTATTTTAGTGAGGAGGTTTAGGTAGGATTTCAAGAAGGGAGAACGATGATTGGCCAGTGATTTCGTATATATCTTTTGTGATGTAACAGTTTCTGTAAGATTGGTGGAATAGGAGGTAATGGGTTGCGCTGACGTACTGGGGGAGCTGTTAGGTCTAAACCATCGAGAATGGTGTGGGTGAGGGTGTCAATGGCTCTTTTAATTTTTTGAGAGTTTTTCAGTGATGGAAGTGGTGGTAGGATGCGAGAAATCAGGATCTGAAAATGAGGCCAGTTGACTTTTTGTAGGTGGTAGGGCTGGGCTGGGCGATTTTCTTTTAATGAAGTATTTAAGGAGAAAAGAGGGCGATGGTCTGAAGGGAGAGCGATCTGTGGTTCTACGAAAATGTTATAGGTAATGTTGCTAGAGATACCGAAATAAAGAATGTCTGCTTGAATTGAAGATTGATAGTGGTAATAACTGGGAGAATCAGGAGCATGCACTGTTAAATTTAATCTTTCAGTATTTGCAAGAAGAAGGATGCCGGCAGGAGAATTGAGTCTGCAATCCCATACTGTATTCTTGGCGTTCCAGTCTCCTACAACAATTGTAGGTTGATTTGATGAAAAAAGCGGATCAATATCACCTGTTTTGTACGGAATATTGGGGGGCTTATAAACGATGAGGTCACGATGAGGAAGGATTGTGCGGTTTGCTGTACTTCAATGCTTATATTTTCAAACGTAGGGTTTGCATATTCAGGAAGCTGGTAATGTGAGATATTATTTTTTGTAAAAGTTGCGACACTACCACTGCTGCGGTTTTGTGGACGATCGTATCGATGCATCGAATATCCAGGGATGAAAATTTTAACAGAGGGACTCAAGTGGGTTTCTTGGATGCAAGCTATATCAATATTATTACTATGCAGAAAATGTGCGAGAATGTATAAATTTATTCGTAGGCCATTTGCATTGTATGATATAAGGCGTATTGAATGACGGGGGTTATTTTTAGACATAAAAATGTTGACAGTAGAATTTCACATATTGGAGAATTGCGTTGGTAAGAACAGGGATTATTTGATTTTAAAAAATTGAAAGGAATATTTCGTCTTGCTGAGAAACAATTTGTGATATAGTTTGAGATTGAGAATGAATTGGGAATGTTGAATGTTTTAGGAAATCTGAGTACAAGGGCGGTTGATATGGCGATGATGGCCTCGGTTCAGTCGGTCTGGACGTAGTGCGGCGAGAGGAGAAATGTTCGGGGGCCATTCTCTGAGGTGTTAAAGTGGGGGGGGGGGGGGGGGAGGAGAGGCGGTGAATGGGTTTGGGGGAGTGAAGGATTGTGTGGGAAGGACTGATGGAGGCATGTTTGGAGACTGGTTGTGCGGCAGGGTGGGAAGAACTTTTCTAAGTAGAATGTTCTGGTATACCTGACATTCTCGGCTGGAGGCCCAATGTGGCTTTTCATAGTTTACACATTTGGTTATTTCACTGGCGCACTCGACAGTAGCGTGTTGACCCGCACATTTTCCACAGCGCGGTAGAAAACCAATTTGTTTTTAGAATGTCCGTAGGTCTGACATTGCCGACACTGCACTGGATCAGGTCTATGACGACGTTCTTCTATTGTTATAATAACATTAAAAAGTTCCTTTAGATTGTAGATTGCCATTCCTTCTTTGCTTTTGGAGAGAGTTACTGCACATAATGGCCATGGTTTGCGTTCACTGTTTGTTAATCGTATAACTGTTATTACAGGTAATTTTTTTGCAACTAATTCTTGGAGTATTTCTTCTTCAGAGAAAGATGTTGGCACGTTTCGGGGCACTACTGAGATGGTAGCTTTGGTTGGGTCTCGGTAGGTATGATAAAATAGATCTTTAGTTGAGAGATTTTTTCGGAGCAAGGTGAAATCGTCAACAGAATTTACATCAACTTCCGTGTAGGATCCTTTCACTTTTGTGGTAAATTTTTCATGTTTTTGTAGGTTTTCAATTATTTTCAAGAGTTCTGCGTGAGCAGTTGGGTTATGAATGAAAATAGGGGGTATTTTGTCTGTTTGTGAAGGAGAAGGATTAATATCAGAAGGATCTTGAGGAATACTATTAGTTCCATCAAGAGGCGTAAATCTGTTGATAGTTTTTGTTATATAACGACATAGCTCCAGGAGTAGGCAGGCTGCTCGGGTGCTGTTCACTAGCATTTGGAAACTGTAGTTGCTGGCGCTTAACTTAAGGCGATCCAGTTGTACTTATCTGATGTGCTGGCGGCATCGAGGTCAATTCCTTATTTTCTCATTTTACGTGAGTATACTTTTACGTAACTCAACTGCTCACGTTACATCTTCACTTCAATTCATTTTTCTGTTTTTGAACTTTTCTCTAACACTATTGGTTGTTGTTTGTCCCAGAAAATATTTACGAAAAATTTAACCTGAAGTTTGACTTGCTCATTCAGAAAATAATTATTTCTATATTTCAAGATTTCTTGTATCAAGAAACTAATACTGATCGGAAAATGACGTTTTTTCACAAAAAGTGCGCCACGGACCCTCTGAACTAAAACCTAATTCTTTCTCTCCCCGTTGAAAATCATAAAACCGAAATGAAGAGAAAAGCGTCTATCTCGGGGCCACACACTACTCCGCCACGCACCGCCCGCCCGCGCCCGCGTACGTGTCAGCGCGCCCGCCACCTTGCTTGCTCGCTCGCTCACTCCGCTGCCGCCGACACACCAGCTAGCCTACTCGCCCCGCGCCGTAAATCTCCTCGCCGCGTGATTTAGCGCTCCGCAATTACTGTCGCCTCCTTCCAGGCTTCTTCCAGCCCCTTTTGCGCTTTGCGCGGTGGCGCAAGACGGCGGCGTCGCGGGGCGCCGAGACGCCCGCCGGCGTCTTCTTCACCGAGCGCGTGTGCGGTCGGGTAAGTGCGTGTGCGCGGGGTGGCCATGTTGAGGCCTCGGGCCAGCTGCTTCCCGTTCGCATCCGCGCGCTGCGTTCCGGGTTTGCTTTTCTTGAGCCTGACGGTTGGCCGCTGCTCTGCATCAGGGCCTAGGCGTTGACTGTAAGTAGAAGTTGGGCATGGCGAATTGTGGCTTGATTGAAACGTAGCGTATGTTGTGAATATTCGTGCGCGTACTTCATATTCTTTCCACGGTAATGTAATGCCAGTATGTGTTCTTCCTCACGAACGTGCGAGTAAGAGACTGATTTGTGCATGAAAAAATGGTCACGCATGGAGTTAAAGTGAATTTAGCTTGTGTGTTCCCCTACAATTGTGCAAGCTTTAAAGTTTCAATTTTATTCTGTGAAAAGGTTATGCAAATTTTACGAGTTAGCCTAAATATTTAAAAATAACTTCTAGAGTTTCTTTCGCAATAATCTTAATTTACGTAAAGTTGTAGTAGTGCACGAAGTTGAAATAAAAAAATATTACCGTGTTGATAAGGTAAAATTCTATCATATCTCTATGTTTGATTCAAGATTACTCGAAGCGATTTGGTAAGCATTCATATTGATACATTTACTCCTCTATTTATTTTTATAATTCACCAACAGAATCTGAATTCATATCTCTTTTTGTTACATTAACGCTTACTTTAAATATTTTAGTGAATTCCGACAAAGGCATATCACTTGAAGCTGTCTATAAGTTCTACGTTTTTGGGGCGTGTTTAAGTTATACTGAGCAATCACTTTTGTAGATTCGTTATTTTATTTTATTATATTAAAAATGGGCGCCATGAGACAATTATGAAATTAGTTCTACGGTAATATTACGACCAATAAAAGCATTGAAAATCAGGAATAAATCTAGTTTAAATTTTACAAGTTCATATGTCTGCTTCCTGTATTGTGCTTATTCAAGATATGTGATGAAACTTTTATCCATTTGTGTAGAGGTTTACGAAGAAAAGTGATTGCATTTGCAGGTTTCATGGTTGAACCCAGGATCTCACCGCCCCGAACGTTGCACTCAACGTTCAAGTTCATGTAAGTGAGAGGAGAAGGACTGCAGCATTTCAAGAAGGGGGCAGGCAGGCAAGGCTAGGGAGAGTTGGGAAGGGTCGGAGAGGGCCAAAGAGGCCGGGGAAAGCCGAGGCAGGGAGGGACGCTGCGGGTAATGAGCGGGGCGCCGTACTGCGCACCCGGCGCCTGGTAATTATATCAGGAAATTTTATATACTCGGTACGTGAGATTGGCCTGCTGCCGCGCGCCGCCGGTTCCCCACCCCCGCCGCGACCTCCCACTTTGGATTCCACTCGCACACACGGCACCGCCGCGCGGCCGCTCACGCCGCCAACTCTCCACACCGCTTCCCCTCCCCTCCTCTTCGCCGCCAACCCTGCTTCTCCCCGCCAACCTCAACTCCTCTCTCTCGCTCCACATCTCACTTACTTCTGCGCCCACCCGCCCCCGACCCGTGAGGGCTGCCTCGCCGTGGAATTTTCGGAGCTAATAATCTCGTTTCATATTCTCCAAGTTTTCAGTTACACCATTTTCTCTTATCTCCCATGTTCTTTCATTTTCTGTCTCCCGTTTGCTTTTTTGTATTTTTTCAGATAACCTTTCGTTACGCCTTTTAGAATAACTCGGAGGGCGCGTACAGTCCGCGGACGGAACTCGGTTGCGTTGCACGTTTATTCCGCCCTGGGGGTAATTAGAGAAGCGGGGCTGTGTCTCGCGCGGGCCACGGCCGCAGCGCTGCTGGTCGGGCGGGGCAGGGGCGGCGGGGACGGCGGGGGTGGCCGGAGCTCCTATCGCTGACTGCGAATGTACCTCGTGCTGCGCTGGGAGAAGAACGCGCCACCGGAGAGGCGATAAAGCCGGGAATGCGCCGCGCGAGGGAAGAACTGTCCGTTTGGTTATTTCTGATGACCTACGGCGCAAAGGGCTACGTTCAGGGTGTTCTCGTTAAAGTTGGCTCTGAAGCTTTTCGCCGTGCTGTTTCCTCCGTGCCCGTGCAGCTGTCACGCGGAAGATGTGTCAAGTTATTCAAAATTACTTGATAAAGAAGAACAATGCTGCAAACTGCATATTATGTGTTAATATATTCGTATTTGTTTAGTTTTTTATAGGCTCTTGAAACCAAATCCCGATTATCTAAAGACAAAGCACTGATGATTCATAATAGATATAGAATATAATATACACCGTTGAACATAGTTTCAATTTAATCAGTTTCGGAAGCATGTAATTACATGCCACTTGAAATACTTGCAGTTGTCTTTATAGCTAAGAGAATTTATAATGCCTAATCATAAAATACAATATAATAATAAATGAATAAAAGAAAAGAGAATATTTTATTATTAACATAATTTCACTCTATTTTGGATTATGAGAACAAAATTGATTTGAAAGAAGATTCACTTCGGTGATTAATAATTATAGTAATGATAATGAATAGGTAGTTTGGTTCTGCCCCTTGCCGTGTACAGCGGTAGGTAAATTAGAGTGAGCAGAAATTCGAACCGTGACCTCGAAACAAGGTGCTTATTATGTCGCCCACGAGAGAGCTAATGAATATAGACTTAGGGTTACGGCAGGACGTACGGTGTTGATTCAGATACATTGAAGTATCCTAGCACAATGTACAATTCTTAACATGAACCACGCATGAGGCTGGTGAATAAATTTGACGAAAAAGTGGGAATAAAGATGTTGTAAATATAGCAAGAAGAATTGTGAAGAAAACCATGAATGATACACATAAAAACAGGCAATAAACTATTGATGCTACTTGACATGCAATGTGAGACACAAAAAATGTTTAAAAACATCATGGATGGATAGACTACTCCGTATAAAATATGTAAAAAGGATGATTAGTATTGAGATCAACAAAGAACAATCATTTATGAGGCTTCAAAAGGAAGGGATGAAGCCAAAATCGGAAGCGGTGGTAATAGCTGTCCAAGATCAGGCGTTGGGAACAATACATTCTGATAAAGCTTTCCTTACAACTTTACAAAGGGACAAATCTTTTATTCTTCCATAACATTTAGAATCTTTTGATCATTTCGTCTCCGCTTCCAATTTGAGCAAAGTACGTGAACATAAAAATCAATAAGGATTCTAGAAGGTCAGTACGGTTACCCCTTCTAGCAGATCTGCAATTGCTCAAAAGTCCAGTCCAAAGTTCCAATAACACATGTTCCATAACATACGTGGTATAATGACTCACCAAAACCTATTACTTTTGTCAGATTAACTTGTTAGTAATTCAGTTATGCATTGCTAACAAATTCATGCTGATCCTACAATAGTCAATTATTGGGAACCGCCCGTTTCTTGGGCAAAATATTGCAGTTCCTAGGGAAAGTTGTTGCAAACTGGATTTGATTTTATATTCCAATAAAATTCTTTTTTCGTGAAGTAATATTATTTTTATTATTATTAATATTAATATTATTATTATCATTATTATATTAATAATAATAATATATTTATAATTGGGAACCATTTTCTCAATAGATACTTTTCCGAGTCACGCCTATCTTTTGGAGACAACCTACAGGCATTGAAGATTCTCTGTGAATGGCGCGTCTCCCTCATACTCTACTTCTTCTACACTACTTCTCTTCTCCTTGAACATTAGATAATCTTTTTTATAGACTGATACACCGTGTTTGCAAGTTCCTTGAATATTTTTTTTAAATCAGAGAGAAAATATTTAGGTACTGTTTTTAACGATTATATGTTGTACACTTTTAACCATTTTAAGAATAGCTTTTTTAAAACGATGAAGAAAATTTCTTAATTAGAGATGTTAGCATGGAAATGCCACAAGTCTGGCAACACACATCAGGTGGATACTGAGCTTGAAACCTCAGCGTCAGCAGCTGCATCGCAGCGTCGCAGTCTCGGCTGCAGCGTCGCAGCCTCTTTCGCCCGCGCCGCCCCGCCTGCTCCTCTCGCCATCACTTCGATAGTGCAACAAAGTTGCTTTAGACGCCCGTACTTTTGACTAACAAAGTTTCCGAAACTTTTCTTCCTCGCTGCTCCAACCTCTAACCCAGTGGCGCGCTCTTCTCCGACCCTTGCCTTCCCCTTCCCCTCCTCCTGCATCCGCCCTCACGTACGCCACTCCCGCAGCTTCTCCGAGCCCCAGTACAGCCCCCCACTCCTTGACGCCGCCTCCGAACCGTGTATCGGCCCGCTCCTTCTTAGCGTCTCGGACCAATGATGGCCCTCTCCCCAGAGACCGCTCCGGCTCGCCTCTTTCCCCTTATCCTCTCCTCCACTCCCCCTCTCTCCACTGGAAGCCAACCGAGCTGATAACAGCCTCCGAAAGAAACTGTTCGCCCATACCCTTCGCGTAACATATAGTTCCTACCTATTCCCTATAAAGCCAATGAGTTTTGTTTGGCGAAGGGGGGTGGGGTGAGGGAGTGAATTGTACTTGGGGGAAGTAAAGACAGGGAGGAAGGCGGGTGGCTAGAGAGGAGAGGGAGAGAGGAGGTACGTTGCTTAGTTTCTCCGTTCTCAAGGGGGTCATTTTGTCTTGCTTCCAAATGGACAGAACGGGATATAGATGTGGGTATATACGCGTGTTCCGGGAGCCTGGAAGTTTTCCTGGCGCCTCACACATACACTCTCTTACAGCGCAACACACACACGCGCGCGCGCCCGCACACATGCGGCAGTGGCGCCGGCCGTGCGGCCGCGTTCGTGTGCAGCCAAGGGCGGGCGATGCCATCCCGTCCACCCTCTCCTTGCCCCTCTCCCCCCGCCTTTCTGCCTGCGCATGGGAAGCCTATCTGCGCGTAGAGGATGAGGAACCCATGTTCTTGTACCTCCCAGCAATAAATACACGCGTGGAGAGTAAGAGGGGTAAACGGGTGGTGTTTTCTTATCTCCCCTCCGCTTACTCCCGGCTAAACAGGTTTATCGCATGCATACCATTACTGTGGAATTCCTTGGTTTGAAATTTGGACCAGCGCCTACTGCGCATCGCCCTGGGGGCAAGTCGCGGGCGCTTAGACTTTCACATAATCTTGATGAGGGGGAGGATGCACTAAAGAACCCTCAAGAATGAGTTCATAACAAAGCCCCCTCGAGAGTAGTTTTCGCGGTGGATGGTAAATGAACGTAAAGCTTGTTCCCAAAGCAATATGACTATGACTTGACTTTAACTAACTCCATAACAATGTTGGTAATGCTAGTAAAAACTATCATAAGATTGACTTTTTTTACATCTATTTAATATGTCTTTACAATTAAATATAATAATTTTGTCCTTCAATAGTTGCAGTCTTCCTACTAGAAATTATAATGAATTTATGATGCACAACGAAACACCAAGCACAAATCGGCTTTCTTGTTCATATTTCCCGAATATAACTTTTCTCCCAGTCCATGTGCAACACAGCAAAAACGTTTCTGGTGGATCAAAAAAATCAGCTAAGTTTCGTCGGACGTGTATTTCTCTGTGTAAAGAGACTCCATTGTATTACCATCTCGTTGCTCTTTCCGGACGGATATCTCTCTTGGGTTTTAATCGCAGGCCGCTGTGAAAGTGCGGCGGCGGCGGCGGCAGCAGTCGAGGGCGTTTGCCAGGGGCAGTTGCACGCGGTCGGGCCCTCCTCCTCCGCCACCGCCCCCGCCACCACCTCTTGGCACGCTCTCCAGCAGCAGGCGGCTTGGCGTAACGTATGCGAGACGTTTGCCTGTGCTGGCGTTTCATTGCGCGCCCTGTTAGCTGCGGTTTCCGGTTCGAAACTCGCCAGGGACGAACTCGGTCACAATTGCCTCTGTGGTTAACATCCGCATTATGCCCCGTTAATTGACCCGCGATGCCGGTTGGGGAGCGTCGCGCTGCCTCCTCTGCCGCCGACGGCGACGTCGTGGCCTTTGCTACTGTTGCGGTGGACGATCGCGCTACCGCAGACCCGCCGTCGCGGTGTTCATGCTCCCTCCATTTCTGTTTCTGCACATCCACTTTCACCACCTCCTTTATTCCCGCCTCATCTCTCTCTTATGCCACTTAAGTCGGCAGAACTCCTTGTATCATCATTATATGTTTCAGAAATGCAGAAGCTTTTCCTTTCCCGGAATTCACTTTTACATATTAGTATTCGTAAATCTGTACTCAGATTCAATCTTTGCAATTGAATTGCTTCTACCGTTTTTGATTTCTTGTTGTCAACTTAGCGCTTTCGGTGAGATTTCTGAACCTTCACTTGCTGAAGGTTATGCATAGACTTAGTTGTTATTATGTGTTTTATCTATCCATGCCGTGAACGCTATTAATACTACTGCCGTTTATGCTAACCGTTGACTTGGCCGACTCTCACTGCCATCAGCTTCACCGTATCATTCGCTTCATCACTTTCTCTTTCCATCACATTAAGCGCTTCCCCCGTACAACCGGGAACATCAATGTTTCTCCAAACCACCACTGTCGCCACTTACTCCTCGCTCGCTAACTCCCTTGCCCTCGCCCTCACCCACGCGGTTGTAGCCATCGTTCCCTCTGCCACCCATCTCCCCTAACGGTGCAACCGCGCGAGGCGCTTTCTAACATGAGCTAGTGCAACTGCGATCCGGCTCCCTGTGCTTCGCCGCAAGGCTCGCCACACACTGCTCCAGCAGCAAGAGCAGCGCCCGCGGCGGGGAGGCAGAAGGTGTCGGCGCCGGTGCTCGTGACGTCAACAACTGCAGCGGGATTAAACATCAGCGAGGGAGTCGCAGTAGCGAGGAAACCGTTATTGTCTTTACGGCCATCGTGGGATTAGATGAGTGCGGCGCCAGAGGAGAGGGAGATAACACTGTGCGATAAGCGGTGAAGCCTTTTCGAGGCGCACGACGTGTTTCTTGTTGGTAACGAGGGCGTATAAACGAGCCGCCAAGGTGCGCTAATTTGGTAGTGGTTACAGATAAACCTTCCAAATCAACTATTACTATCTGCGTTGAAATTATTATTTCTGTATGATTGATTGACAGGGTACAATGCACGGTATATTTGCATCGAGTTCATCTTCACATTTTGTTTTTTATAATTATATTTTGTAAAGGACATAGCATTTCAAATAATGGATTTGATTACTTGTCTCATTGTATTCCTTGTATCGTTATTTTATTTCATAAAATTAGAATTACTGTTACACTTGCACCTCAGTATAGGGGATTTTGTGGTGTCATACTATCGTACAGCTCGTGTTTGCGTAAGATTTAAGCCACTTCCTGCAGCTTTTAGTTGTGATGCAATTCGCGAAGTAGTATCTACGTTAAATTTTAGAATAACATTTCATGTCATGATCGATGTGACGGTGAATTAACGCTTGGATTATCGAATCTAATTTTAAAGCTATTGATTTCGTAATGCGACTGCTAGATATAACGTGATATAAAGATTCCCGATTTAATTAGTTTTAAAACTAAATTATCTTGTATATTATGATTTGATCCTGAAAAATATAATATTTTTTAAAATTTGTTGCTACTGCTAATTGCATTGCTCTGGCTATTTATTCTTCGTTTAATAATACATTACCATACCATTTTCTTGTAGGTACTTTTTATTGAATAGTCTATCATACCGTCATCTAACTGTATTTTAATGTGGGATATTCTTCCAAAGTTTCCGAGGTCTTTCGATTTAGAAGTTTGACATTTCTCTCCGAGATAAATTAATGGAGAGCCGATTTAATATCTCTGTACAAGTAGATGGATCTCTCGATGTAAATTTGACGTCATTTGTTCGTAGCCTCTTCATTTCTTATGTTACAATTCTTACTTTCATGAATAACATATCGGTTGGTCCTATGTTTATTACGCATACTTCTTACATAGTATAGACAAAGTTATGTAATGCTGCAGCGAAAATAATTTTTTTTTGTTTTTAATACTATAAGTATTAACTAGTCTTGATGGAATTTAAATTTTGTTAAAAAAATGTGTTGGTGATATAAGCAATCATGGGAGATAAGCAAGGAATTCTTAAATACGAATACCTGAAAGTTAAAATATAAATTCTGCATTTTGATTAAAAGAGGAAGAGTTCAACATTTAAATGATATGTCGTAACGTACCGTGAAAATATACTGAATTAATATGTTTTTGTAAAAATGGCAATTCTGTATTTTACTGTTTGCATTTATAAGTAGAAACACAAAATTTACACAACAGGAAACCAAACATTTCCCACTGAACGTCGTTTACTAACACTTTTATTCTATTAAAATTTTAAGCAATACCGTTTTTCAAGGAATTCCAAACCGTCTATCACGAACTACGAACTTTTCTTTACCTACCCATCGAGGTCACGCATATTGGCGTGCTCGGCGGCGCTGTATTGTCCGATGGAAATCACCCTTTTAACGCGAGGGAACACAGCGCTGCTGGTTGACACACAGATATGGGATTAACCTGACCCGTGGTGACTCCGTGCACTGCGGTGGAGATGATGGCTGGGGTGGCGAGGGCGGCGTGCCTGCGCGCGCATGTTCAGTTCTGTGTTTGCCGGTGTCATGTGTGCGCCATGCGCCAAACGTGAGCGGGCACTCGAGGGTAACGATCCTTGACTACATCGGTGATCTTATTTTCTCTTACGACAAATTAGACAAACATAATGCATATGCAGCACACGCAAAAGCAAAAAAATATAAATTATTGGCTATCCTCACGATCCTTTTGAATTAGTGGTGAAGTAGTTCATTATCAGACAAAAATATTTTGTTTCATTGGTTTCTTTTCGTTAATTAGCTGTCTTTTAGCTAGAACATTTTGGGTTAATTTATGTAAGCCATACAATCTAATCACGGTGTGCCCGTGCAATCTGCGCCTTTTCATATTTTGCGGATCGTTGGCTGCTCCGGTATTGCCGTGTTATCAATAGTGCGTTGTTGCTGCATTCTCCTTAACGTCGTAGTCGTAAATCTAAGAGAAGCCCTTTTCCAATTCTCTAAAAGATAATAATATTGAGACTACATGTAGCGAGAAACATTGTAATATTAAGAATAAATAAAACCTAATTTATAATCTGAAAATGAAATTTTAAAAACCCAAATTATTTGTGTGCTCTCCGTAGATAGTTTCACAGCATTCGCCTTTCTCCTGGACTAGTGAATTCGCAGTGAATATAAAAAATTCTCATTCTTTTTATATAATGTGTTCAGATCTTTTTTGAATGAAACGTTTGTTCTTATTTATCTGATTAATTATGTAACCTAATGCAGTGAAATAAAGACAAATAATCCTTTTGATATAGGGAGTGATATATTCATAATTGTATATACTTTCTCATGTATTGAGAAGTATGTATATCTCTCCCTTACGAATAATCTCGATATATTTTTTGAATAATACTACCCGTTGTATCGGTTTTTGAAACCGTCGGGTTTTAAACTCATTTGTTATATAACCAACAAGCCAACATTACTAATATTCGTTTTTGTATGTTTCACAATAATATTTTCTATCACATGCAATTTTCTAAAATAAATCTTCTTAAAGCACGAGTGCACCCACCAATTTATAGCTTTGCGTCGTAACTATTTTTCCACTGGCTTAGGTGACTCAGGGCATCAAGTGATGTGACCGCAACGCCTCTGATCGAGAGGTTGTAAACTGTGACCCCCCAACAGTGGCAGGAGTTTCCATAATAACTACATGGATAGGCCGAATTCAGTCGCTGTCTGGAGTATTCTAGCTGTCAGATGCCCCAATTGGTAGTTTCCCATGGATTATCCGATCAATAACTGGCGAATGCCGAATCAGTTCCTTAACAAATGGGCCACGGACCGCCCTCCTTTCCTTCCTCTACCTTATCTTACTCTCTCCTTAGTCATGCTAACACGTACATGCACAACACTACCACACATGTCGAGAGAGTAGTTGAAAGCTTAGAGTGTGTCCCGGCTGCGGTGTTGCCCAGATGGTGGAATAAACCGGATTGCGAAAAAAACCTGCAAGCCGATGTGAATGTCATCGCGGGATTTAACCATCCAGCGAGAGATCACCGCCATCTCCCGCGACAAAAACATGCACTGCACTTACTTTACTAATGACTTTAGAAGTTGACACGCCCGGGAACACTATCAATCAAGTAACTCCTTAGTCTGGAGTTTTGTTTTTTAATTCAATATGAATAATTAATTAATTATATTATTATTATTATTATTATTATTATTATTATTATTATTATTATTATTATTATTATTAAAAAATGATTGTAAATGATGTGTGTGCCTGCGTGCATCGTGCGATGGTGGGAGTGCCCTTGCTCCGACGGTGTCCCCGTTCTAGTTTTGTGGGGTGGTTTCGCGTCCCCGTGTCAAGCGTCACAGCGCGGCCGCGCGCGCGTGCGGCGCGACGGTTTGTCGATGGGGCGTGCGTGCGTCGATTTCGATCTGCCCTCCACGCTCTTCGTGCTTTCCTTCGTGGGTCTTTATGTCACATTCGATGCCTCCATCGTAGTTGGATGTTTATGTTGAGTTTTGCGATGATATTGCTTTATCACACCCGTCTTTCCGCTTCACGTCATATCTTAAACAAAGAGTAGTTAGTTTGGTTGTGTAAAATAAACAAAACTCTTTAAATGATTCTGTAACTACACTTATTTTTTCCTTTTATTTAATTCTATCTCTCTTATCAAAATTTCTTCGAGAATGTCGTTTTATTATAATGACATCAATTTTATTTTAATTTTGTTTTAAGATAAATATTTTGTTCTGCCTTCATTGGTTTGTATTATGGTATCTTATTTTCGCGTATTTTTCAGTTCATCCTGCCGAATCAAATGCTTTATAATAGCGGATAATTTTCTTAGCAGAAAGATTTTCCTTTTTATAGCAATTAAAGATTCTTACAATTCTTCAATGCTTACATTAAGGGTTAACTTCATAGATAATTTCATATACTTGTATTTCTCCTTTTCTCTGTTGCAATTTTTAATGTTCAAAATTTTGAAATGTAATATTCGGGATTTCCTATTGTTTATCTTTTACTTCCTCCTTGGCTTCTTTTCGGTGTATTTTCCTCGTTCTTTCCTTGGATCAGTTCCGTCAAACTCGCCCTTCATTAATCGATTTCCTTTCCTTTAATCCATCCCACCAAACTTAACCAGAGATGCTAAAGAATAGTACAGACTTTCTCGTAGCAATTATTTCTAGTTTCCTTGGCGTTGACTGGCTTCAAGGTCTTCCTCCATTCTCTGGCCACCTGCCATCTATCGTCACCGAAAGTTATTTTCTTGACGTTTTCTAAACTTTTCGCTAACTTAATAGTAGAATCGAAATATTACTTCAAGAATATTAAAGACGAGTAAAATTCCGTCCTAATAGAAATTTTCATTGAAAATTTTGAAGTCGTTTATAAGAAAATGGCGATTAAGTATTACTACTATAAATGCGAAATTTGAAGCTCTTTTTCACAGGAATATATTGAGTTTTCGAAAAACTTCATTTTTTTAATTTTTGTAATTTTTGATTTATTTTACGTAAAAAAAGTTAAAACTGCGTATGACGTGCTATGGGGAAAAGTGAATTGTGTGCACATTTTCAAAATTCTGTGATCCCTATACTAAGTCATATTCTACTTGAATTAAAAAAATTTATTAGAAGTTCTTTCAAGCACTTTCACTCACAAATTCAATAATATATACAAATCGATGGAAAATTAGCATATTAACGTCGTGAGATATATTTAAAAAAAACTACATTTGTGTAATTTTTGAAAAAACAAAAGAATACATGAAAATTAACTGTAGGTCATATTAGACAGTGCAATTAGCACTAGCCATTGGAGAAATTTGAAGAAAAAATTTGGAGCTTTTGGAAATTTGGAGCTAAAATTTGGAGCGTTTTTGAAAATTTGGAATTTTGAGCTAATTTTCATAGAAAATTGTTGCGTTTTCGAGAAACTTTATTTGATATTATTTAAAGCACATATACTCATAAATACAACAGTGCGTAGAAATCGCTTGCAAGGAAAATATTACCGACTTGAGAGACAAGTAAAAAAAATTACATTTTTGTATCTTTTTAAAAAACAAAAGAATAGGGCAATATGACGTTTATGTCATCGGGTAGGGTTGGTTGGGCACTAATCCTACCAAACACTTAAAGAAAGAATTTGGAGCCATTTTTGAGAAAATCATGTTTTTGTAATTGTTAAAATTGCAAATATTGCGTGATCTATTGCACAAAAACTACTAAAATTTTCAAAAACGTCTACATGACCTTAATGAAAGAACTATGTATGGATAACAAAGTTCATTTGAAGGAAAATCTGTGACTTCAATTTTATAGTTGTAGGAAGAAATTCAATTTGGAAAAGATCGTTCGTGTGGTTTAGGCACTAGATTTGTTCACATCCGACAGAGAGACAGACAGACGGACAGACGGGTGGACGGACGTTTTGAAAAAATCTACTTCTTCGGCATCCGAGGACTCCAAAACGTGTATTTCCGTTGAAATCTCGAAATCGATTTTCCGCAGCATTACGTAACTTTCTCTGTACTTCGTATATTACTCCCACATACACGTATGTATGCGATAAAGTAAAAAAATAATGTCGTTTGTGTGCCATTTTGTTTCTCTCACAAACCTGTCTCATTATACCAAACGGTATTCTCTTTCCTGTGCTGGCTTCAGACCCATCCTTCATCGGTTTGGCTTATGTCTGTTTGACCTGAATTTATTCTGATCGTTCTCACTCTATTCCTTGCATTCAACTCTGGACACTGTTGAGCTCCTCCCAAGCTGCTCCACCCTGACACCGAGCGCTGACGCAGGCTTGGGCGCGCGTGCGGCGCCACTTTGTTTGGGGCCGGCCCGCTCCACGGGGCACTAATGGCCGTAGCGCACGGGCCAGACACGTGATAAAGGGAAAAACAATCATTAAGCGGCACAATTAGGCTACCATCAACACAGCTAATTGATTACGACAGCTGACATTACACATGTAATGTCGCGTCGGACGCAGCGACCGGGCGGGTTGCGTGGCGCGACGAGGCGGGGAGGGGGGATGCCGGGGCGGGGAAGAGCGGGGAGCCGTCGACAGGCAGTAACGTCGGCGCAGACCTGGAGCGCTTCATTACGCAGCATTAGGCCGCGTCATTGATGTGGCGGGCGGCGGGTGTTTGTCCGCGGGCCAGCGGGTGGGCTGGCGGATGGCGATGGTTTCGGGAAGGAAGAGGGTGAGGGCAACTACGCAGATTTCGGAAGAATGTCAATTGCGGTTGGAGATGAAAGATTGTAAAAGTAAGAGAATCACGGGAGAGAGTGAAACCAATGGTGTCGTACTAGTGACAATAAATGTTTGCGGTTTCTGATCACTTCCCGTGTCTTCTCGCTACTCCACCTCCGTTATTCTGACCTGTTTTTGTGCACTAAAAGCAATTGTCCATCTTTGGGATTGGAACGGCCGTTACCACGTAGTGAGGAATGTTGAGAGTGGATACGATCCAGCTAAATTACTTCACACCACTACGAAAAAGTACAGATTAATTCTCAACACTACATTGTAGGATGAGTACTGAGTATTACGCCATAGAATCGCGTTAAAACAGTTCAATATTACTAATTGCTCTAGAGTAATGACTATATCCAAGAATATTTTAATAAAACATCTGTAATATATTTTGGTATTCTTTGAGCAAACCGGTAGATTCTTGCTTCAGAACACAGCCGTTCCTGCCAGTCCCAGAGAGCTAGGACATTCTCAGTCGTTTCTTTTTAAATTACACTATTTGTTAATTACCAGAGTAAAATGTGTCTAAGACTTTGAGTGCCTTAAGTTACGAGTGAAATGAAAATATAATTGGTCATGCTCGTTTCGTTTCCCAAATTTTCCAAGAAATGGTTCATTAACTCTAGACTGACTACTTTAATTATATGAAGGGTGAACGATTATATTAATTCTTTGTAGTTTAATAAATTTTTATATTTACTTACCAATAAATTTTACAATACGAATTTAGAATAGTATTAATAATGATGATGATAATAATAATAATAATAATAATAATTACATTTAACAATGTACGTGATTTTATAATTAGTTTCAATACTATAGTTATAGTAGTTTTTAAATTTTTTTATAATATAGTTAGTCCTTGAGAATACAATTAGTTAATAAGTTGTTAAAAACAACTAATAGTTCTAAATGTAAATAAAACAACTTAATCGCTTACATACATTTGTATTTTGCACAAAGGACTTTTCGTGGAAGTCGTGTAAATTAGACTACAGTGCTACCAATAATAGTTCGATGTTACACTAGTTTTATTTTCATCCAATTACAACTCGCTTCACAATTTAGATTCAACGCTCACAAAGAAAAACATTACGCATATCAGATCAGCATACTCACTTCTATAATAGAAAATGGTCTTAGAAGAAACCTTTGCACTCAACTTGGGGGAAGTGCTAATCAAGCATTTGGCGTCGGTGGGGAGAGGGTGCGCGGCGCGAACTCGCAGGAAGGGGCGCGGCTGGTGCGGGGCACGCAACCGCCGAACTGCGGCCACCCGTCGACGCCCGGCCGCGCCCGTTTCCGCCACCCCTCCCTCGCTCCCATCAATCCCCGCGCCTGTCCAACCGCCCCTGCTCTTCCGCCGCCCACGCCCCTTCACCTCGCTCTCCGTCTCTCTGCCTCTCCCCCCACTCCGTCTTTCTCTCCACCACACACTCCGCCTCGCCCTCCTCGTCGCCCCTCGCCTCGCCCTCCGCCACTCCCACCACTTCTCCCTCTACCACACACTCCGCCTAGCCCTTCGCCACTCCCTCCGCCACTCTCTCACCCTACCCTCCACCTCGCCCTCCGCCACGCCCTCCATCTCGCCAACCGCTTCGCCCTTTGCCTCAACCTATACCTTGCGCTCCGCCACCCTTCTTCCTACCTCCCATTCCTTATTCACCATATTACCTCCGTCCCTCTTCTGGGCACTCCCGCGCCTCTCCACTGCCATTCTTATTCCTGCAAACCATCGTCAACCTAATGCCTCAGCGCCTTCCTCTAGTTCCTGAGTTTTGCTGATCTCGTTCTGACCCCGCTGCGATACTGTCTTTGCTTCTTGGTTACCACCCCTTCCTTCGTTGCATCCAGGTATTCCCAAGCCATAGCGCGTCCCACGACACTCCTAGCATGCATCTTTCGATCCATTTGGTAAAACTATGACATCTCGTTTGAGGCCAATTTCCGTTGACCTCGCAGTCCTCACACGATCTCTGCTCAAAACTTCTCAATTATCTTTTTGATACATCCTGACCTCTGGATGGCCGAAGACCGATTTTAGGCTTTCATTGCGCGTTTACATCTATTTCTGGATATTCAACCAAATACATGATTTCAAGACTCGTGCCCCGTTTGACCTGTGTCTTGTGGTAGCGTTTTGAATTGTCATTGCTTCTGTCATACCTCCTTTCCTGTGTTGCGACTCTGCTGATGTTGCTGAAGGTTGCATATATTGCATCCATGACTATGTTTATATTTCTCTGCAAATTCTGAGTTAAAATGAATGTTAACCACTTCGACCTAACACTTTTTCTTTTACTTCTGCTTAACTCTACGGCCACTTTACCTGTTCTCGCTAACTGGGGACGTCTGTTTCCTAACACACAGTCTCTCCACCGTTCTTAAAACGTGTTCGCATCCTTACCATTTGGTACCGCATCACCCATTGCCGGATACATTCAATGATTTGAATTAATGCATTTGCATGTTTATGCAAATGCTGCGCAAATAACAAGCATTTCTCAACTCTCCATCTTTCTCCTTTGCATTTCTACCTCGACGATGTACTATCCATTACAGCTGCATTCTGCTCTTACATTCCAGAGGAGGAATGCAGAAAATAATTACTTTTAAATCGTATTCTACCGTTTAAAAAGTCGGCTTCCGCATAATGCAATTTCCCCCGCAATCTGATGGCATGTTTCACAGAGTCTGCCATTCCACATTACCGTTGTTGTGTCAGCGGAAACTATTGTTGAAGTAGCTCGTTTGTACACAGTAAATTAAATATATTATCATGTAACGTTTTGGTCATAAATCACGTCGAGGTCTGAAGTTTCACGGTCTCTGTAAAGATGTCATAAATTCCTAGTGTTTTTGAGAAGTTGATTTTGTTGACAATGCAGTTGCCTGCCTTTTCTTTTTTCTTGTTCACACCAAAAGGAAATAATTTTATTATTATTATTATTATTATTATTATTATTATTATTATTATTATTATTATTAT